>CM075938.1:62671818-62687790 GCA_038030265.1 Corythucha ciliata
TGGACACTTATTCTTAAGTTAACAATGATAATCATACAAATGGTCGTGTGTGGGGGGGGGGGTAGGAGGGAAGCCCTTCGACTAGAAATTTCACACTCGGTCGCTCACGTATTGCCCGCGGACGGTCGTGAAGAGATTTGTACTGCGAGGGGGTGGAATTTGACGCTCCAAGTGAAACATTACACCGAGGCAAGAAGGTCAAAAGGTGGGTCTTAATTTTATTTTTCAACATGGTCAGCAAAAAAAAAAAAAAAACGTTGCTCGACTTGAAAAAACAACACTTAAAACTAACTCATTTTCTCTGTTTTTTAACCATTCCAACGGAGCCCCAAAATGTTGAAATCGTGTTCAGGCGTCAATTGCCACAGAGCAGAACATGGGTCGAAGATGGGGGAGGGGGGAGGGAGTCATCCTTTTTTTGTTAGTTCATCTCTCGAGTGGAAAAAAAGAAACAGTAACAAGGCGTGCTTCCGTTGTTCCCCGCTACTTGATGAACCCTTTCGAAAAAAAACATTGAAGGACGAAATTTTGAGCAGGACCACGACACACCTGTTGCATCCGAACTGTTAAAAAACTTACGGGGAGCAACTTCAGACCGAATTCATGAATGACTTCAAACCAAAGGCCGGAGATTTCGCCCATTTAAAAACCATTCGGCGGGGTTTGACCATTCAAAAGAACTAAATTCGCGTTAGGCTCTCAACTAAAAGGAGTTCTGCGGGATTTTGAGCGCTTAAAAAAAAACAATTTTCCTGGTTTGTCTCTCATAAAACCAATTTTCCAGTTAAGACTGCGGGTCAAGATGTACGAAAAACAAATTTCAAGGGCGTTGCCCTCCCCCCCCCCCGGTCAAAAACCCAATTTCGAGGGTCTGACTCAAAGAAACTCCTATTTTGCGGGTTTGAGTCTTGAATGAACCCATTTCACGGGATTGACTCTTGTGAAAACCATTTGCGGGGGAGGCGGCGGCAACTAAATAAGTAATATTTATTTTTTAGTGAACTCAACACGCAAAAAATATCCAAAAAATCGATATTTAGAGAGCGAAATCTGAGGAATTTGTTTTTTAGAAAGCCAGATCCGGGAAAATGTGTGTGTGTTTTTTTTTCTTTGAGAAAAATCCGGAAAACTCCGAAAAACTGGTCTTTTAATGTACCAACTTAGTTAATATGAAATTGTAGTGCTTAAAATCTTCGAAAACGGTCCCTGAATTTGGGCACTTGGGCACACTGTTAAATTCGTTTGATAGCAACAAAAATCCGTAAACTGATTGTTTTTAGTGAATTCGTTACGTAAACATTTCTTTGTTGGTGAGAAAAATCCGCAAAATTGGTTTTTAGAGAGCGAAAACCGATAAATTCGTTTTTGAGTGAGCCAGACCAAGGAAAATGGCTATTTTTCGACAAGAATAATCAGGAAAATTGGTATCTTAGTGATCAAAATGTGAGGGAATGATTTTTTAGTGACGCAGAGCCTCGGTAACGGTTTTTTAGAGTACGAAAACCACGAAAGTGGCTTTTGAATTAAGCCACTCCGCGTTTGGTTTTCACCGCAAAAGAAACTCGAAATTGGTATTTTATCGGACGAATAATACGAAAAGGTGAAAATTGGTGCATTGCTGGAGCAGACCTGCGAACATTTTCGCTATACAAAATGTGGCGATCCTGATGGATTTTAACTTTATTGGTGATATCTGGGAGTTGGTAGCTGCCCCACTAAGTCTGCGCTTTAAAATCTAGGTGAGGGCAACTGACCATGGGCGTTCGCAGCATTTCTATTAAGGAGGGGGGGGGGAGGCAAAAATATTCGCGAATTGATTGATAGTTAGATACGCATACGTTCTCGCAGCAAATGTGATCTCCAGGGCATTCCAAATTTGCGGTAGTATCATTTTTTTCAAATGACCTCGACTCCAAGGGAGGGGCCGTAGCCCCTGTGGCCCCTCCCTTGGATCCGCCACTGATTTTAGCCGTAATTTAGCACTTTTTTCTCGCTTCTTTTCGTGAATCAGTTGCGTAGGAGCAACGGTGGTGGGCCAGTTCAGAGGGTGCCATCACAGAAAATCTTTTAAGATGGAAAAAAACGGATTTTCCATCTTTTGGAGTTTTGGTATGCGGTAGGACATAGCGATATTGGCTCCTTTCGACAATTTTCAGTCCATCTGACCCAGGTCGGACTGAGTGTAGCCGAATATTACAAAACAAACAAATAAAAAAAGATCAATTCGGAGCAATGGTGGAGAAATGGTAAAAAATTGCCCATTCGCGGATACAAAAAATAGAAAAGCCGCTAATTCGTAGCTAATTTAGCGAAAAGCGCTTAATTAACGACCGAAATTTAGAAGAATGTCTAATTAGCAGCTAAAATGGGGCTAACGCTAATCCACGGGAAAAATTGAGAAAATCGCTAATGAAATTGAAAAAAGCGCTAATTATCATTATTTTGACCGCATTTTTTGTCAAAATAAATACCAGAAACTATCAATTTTGCGAATATTTATACCCGAAACTTGTAATTTACGCAATCAATCATCGCAGGTAATCAGTGGTGATGAGCCAGCCACCAGAGTGAATCAGCGCTCCGGATTAAATATTTTTTTCCATTTTCACAGTAAAATAGAACTTTTTATCCATTTTAGACGCGGATTAGCGACGACACGTGTTCACATATAATAGCGCGACGAATTAAAACATTCTCTCAATTTCAGCCGAGAATTAGCAGCGCACTTTCTTCATTTTAGCATCAATTTAGCGCTTGTCTTCATTTTAGAAGCTGATACAGCGGTGAATTAGCAAGTTTTCGTTTGGTAGATAAATAAAATGCGCTAAGCGAAGGCTATTATTATAAAAAATTGCGTATATTCGTGGCTACATGTGAATACATCACTAGTCCGCTCCTAAAATAATTAAAAGTGCTAATTCACCGCTAAAATGGGAAAAAATCTGCCATAGCGCAGCTAAAATTCACAGCAAAGATTAAGAAAAACTGGCCATTGTATGGTGAAATCGTGAGAACGCCAATCTGCAATTTTCGGATGCAACGCCATGGCTGAAATTAAGAAAAGTATTTCACGCCACCAGGCGAGGCACGCCTCTCGATGCGCAACGCGTTTACACGAAGCGAATCATGCCTCGCTAGGCTGATGCACTCCGTGTAACGGCACCTTAAGGCCCCTTTCACACTACGAGAAAAAAGACGCCGAGGCCCGCGTAAGCGTCCGATTCGTGCAGTAATAAAAAAGTTTCGCTCCGGCAGCTGGAGGTCGGAAAGTGTGCATTTTATTTCGTTTACGAATACCCTATGCCGTCCCAGAAGTGATAATGTTGGGACCATAATTTTGTCTTTAATGTTTGACCCTCCCTCGTACCCTCGGTTTGTTTAAGCTGAACTTATAATGGGAATGAAAGGCTACTTCAAAATGAAATCATCGCACAGAATATAATGCTATTACCCCCCTCCCCCCATCCAAGTTGACCAATTTGACACAAATCTAATCTTCTGGGACGGGTTAGGGTATCCGTATACGAAATGAACTCTTTCCGACCGCCAGCTACCGGAGCGAAATTTTTTGTTCCAGGAAATATGGGGTGTTTTCGATCGCAAATGAGGTATATTTTCACGTAATTTGTTTAACACTTAAGGTCTATTCACACACATCAGTGCCGTGAATGGGACGTGCCCCGTCCGGGACACGGACTATTATAAAAATATTATTCTCATATGGGAATTGAGAGGCTCGTTCACACATATCCGGCACGTGTCAGGGACGTGACCCTTCAATTTCCATTGAGAATAATATTTTATTTGCCGGACGGGGCACGTCCCGTTCACGGCACTGATGTTTGTGCATCGACCTTTACCCCCTTTGACCATGTATGCATATATTAGGTTGTATTTATTTTCTTGCATTACCTGATACGCTAGGCCTACTTTCATTTTTTCGTAATGGCTTGGGTTAATGTGGTTCTCCGTTAATTGAGGACATGAATGAATGCCCTCAGTTTTTTGAACTTCTACGAATTATCTTCTTCCAGTGGTCCAATTTTACAGTGCCATCTGGGGTCTTTAAGGGACCAAAAACGTAAATAAATACTCAGATAGTTTTGAAAATCACAGATTCTGACTTACCTGAAATGTTTTCGTTCTGAGTACCCAATTTCTAACATTTTTTAGTAAATGTGGGAAGTCACTTATAAAATGTAGCTTTCTTTTTTGGTCCATAATATGCGGTACTGAACATTAGTTGTAACCAATTCCAAGGATTTTCCATACCCCTATTTAAGAAGTAAATGATATGGCACGATGTGATTACAATAATTGTTAACCCCTGTTCCATGAGGCGCCATCAGTGACGACTCCATCAACGAAAAACCCAGCGTTCTCAGTTAAAGTTATCGCTTCAATAATTAATTGATTAAGAACCTGAGCTGGAGCAGCATTCCTGCTTAAAAAAGCTCCCAATGCCTGAATCCATTTTTCGTGGAATGGTTGGAAAATGAAAACAAGGGCATGGTCACCCTCCAAATCTATTTGTTCTGCCGGCGTGTACTGGCCGAGATCAGTGAATCCTATAATTTTGAAATTATTTTTGTCAAATTTGATATCCTTGCTAAGAGACATTTCATCAATGAGCAATGTTCCTAGAAGAGAACGTTATTTCAGCTGTCGAGGAAATCACAATAGTCACCTATAATCCTTACCATGTCTCTCTAATGGAGTCATGAGGACTGCTTTTTTCTTCATGACTTCAAAAAGACTTGATTGAAACCCAAATGCTGGTTTCAATTTTTTAAGGTACGTATTCAATGTTGCAGGTGCTGGTAACGCCATTATCTTGTTTCTACGTAAGAAGTTGTACGCTGCGCACTGCTGCGAATCTTGAGCAGTAAGCAGTGATACACCCATGCCGTAGTGTATCTGTTTCCCTCTCCTCTTTTTCTTTTAGCCGCTGACAAGCATGTTTTCTTGTTGTGGCTGTGGCAAATTTTGAATTTGATATCTAAGACTATCTATGTTGCTTGCCGAGCAATTTCTCTGTGCCTTCAGCACAGCTTTCATAACGTCCACCTAGACGACAAATCGGATATTATAATACATAATATTAGTATGTAAAAAACTTTGCAAATTTAATTCTATTATAATTTTACTAATGGCCGATTTCACCACTGAGAGTTAAGGTTCGAGTTAGGGTTATCTCAGAGTTAGTGAAAAAAAAACAGTTTCACCACTTCGAGTTAGCATTAATCTTAGGGTTAACGATAGGAACTTCGTCTCTTAACCCCTGCTTAACCCTGTTGGTGAGTTTCATCACCGAAAGTTAGAGTTTGAGTTACGGGTAACTCCGAGTTTTTTGAAAAAATGTGTTTCACCACTCGGAATTTGGCTTAACCTTCGGGTTACCAGGGTGGTTAACTCCCAGATCTTATTCTCTACTTTTTCTAGGGAATAACTCGTTGACTCGGACATAACCTTGTTTCTGACCAAAAGCATACTTTTTCGGTGAAGCATATTTTTAGTTCTTCCTTGACAATAACTGTTTAAAAAACCCGTGTAAAAAGAGTGAGAATGGAACATCGTTCATTTGCGTTCGAATTATTAAACGATGATGACGACGATGACATACAAATGATAATTCAGCTGCAAAGACGACCAAGGGTATTCAAGAAGAGAATCAGCTACCTAAATTACTATGACGAGATTGATTTCAAAACCCGTTTTCGTGTGTCAAAAGCAACCTTCAGGTCAGTCTTGGAAATGATTGAAGGTGAAATCACTCCACCTTCAGAAAGGTTAGGCATATGTTTTCACATTCCAGCCACATTATTTTCGAACATTATTAAGCTTTCGTTTAAGGGGTAGTACTCCGCGTAAATTATCGCCTCATTTCTGTACCAATCCTGCAACTGTAAAATCCACGTAGGATTTCACCTTGAAAATGCACTCTCTATCGTTGACTTATGTAGGAAAGGAAGATCGTACACACGTGCGGAATTTCCTGGAGATTTGTTATGAGACCGTTAAATCCAGGACTGGTGAAGAAATACGGCTTGAAATGAACAGAAATAAATTTCAGTGATCATACGGTCCCTCACCCGAAAATTATAACTGTATAAAGCTTTGTTATGAAAAGTCGACCAGATTGAAGTCTTTACTCCTGAGCATGCCCCCCCCCCCCAAATTCGAATTATCTCCTGAAAAAGTTGAAATAATGTCGACAAAATGTCTTCATTTGAGTTCTGAGTGAGGAGGCTCTTCGCATATGAAAAATTTAGACGTAGTACAGTGTATGGAGGAAAACCCGAGGGTTTGGTAACTCTCACTTTAAATTAGTGGTGAAACGGAAGCTCTCTTAACTCGAAGGCACTCCAAACTCCAAGAGTTAACTAACCCACACTCCAACACCGGACCGATTGAAATCTACCCTGAGGATTTGACGATTTTTTTTTTTTAACCCTGATATTTCAGGTTCGAGTTACGGGTAACTTGGAGTTAGTGACAAAAATTTTTTTCCCTTCTTAGAGTTAGTCTTAACCTGAAGGTTAGTAAAAGCTCTTAACCTCGAGACACCCTTAACTCCGAGAGTTAAGTAGTCCACACTTTAACTCCAACTTGGTGAAATCGGCCATAAATAAAATTGTTCGATATTTAACACGAACATTATGTAGTATGTAAAAAAAAAAAAAAAAAAAAAAATGACACGCGGGGATTTAACGACCAAGATTTGCTTCGATATTAACTAATATTTCTAATTCTGCGATCGCAAACACGCGACAGAGCCCATTGCCAGAGCCCAGTAACGAATTAACAATTGCATACGAGTAGATATTTTGCTTGTTTTTACGCAACAGAAAGAGAAGCAAATTCCTCATCATGATTTGTTTTAGCTATATCAATGGCTCAGACAACCCCGTTCTATCACATTTTGTAATGTGAGGGAAATTGGTAGTTACAAGAGAATTTTTCAACAAGATCTTAAATAATTTCAATTACTTAACCTTTTTTTTTAGCCTGCGAATCTTTTGACTTTTTGATATCATCTTTCCAAGCTTTATGTGACGGCGTTTGTCTATGCGCATCTCTTTCTTGTTAGAAATTCTCTCTCTTTCAATGCATCGTGCACATATTGCTTGAGTAACATTTTGAACAAAACCGAGGCATTGTTTGTGACACCTACATTTAAAGCCCCAAACAATTGAAAGAATCAGTTTTTCACAAAATGGTGACAAGATTGAAGTTCATTGGGTATAATATGATAACGTATTAAGAATAATGTTTTAGCCATTTAGAAATTCACACTCACACGCTACTGTTAGCACATAGCTTCATATTCGTTAAGATTTTCAATAGTGTTGCAAGACTTTCAGTAGACCGAATACATGTATAACCTTCGACACAAACAGGAACTTGTTTCATCCAAATCTACAAATAATACAAGTCACATCAATCGGTAATAAACATACTACTTATACTAAAAAAATGTTCTTCAAGTTCGGAATAATACATAATAATAAGTTGGTTTGTTACAGGCAAAGCCCGAAATCGTACAATACCCATATTGCCCAGTTATTTTTGTACAGTGATGACATTGCTCAGCTTTTTCGTACAAAGTCTAAAATCGTCTATAGTCTTCTAACTTCGTATACGAAATATTCTTCTAACTTCATATGGTCATAGTACGAAATTACTACAAATTTCGGACCTTGTAACAGTTTTAGCGTGGTCCACGTTGACATTGTTCAATCCCCGGTTTGTACAAAATTCATTTGAGGTGAGGATATTTTAGCCTAATGGTTACTGGTAACTAATTAACCCGTTAACGCCCAGTGTCCTGTTCATAGGACGCTGTTTTTATTGTCAAAACATGCATGCGACAATGATGGGGATCAACCTAATCATGTTCCAGCGTGCCCAATCTCTTCTATACACCTGTCTCACTATTCAAAAAAACTGTATTATCGTTTCCAATAGGAAAAACGTATCGAAATTGTCTAACGTTTTTCGTGCGATTTTAGGTTTCAGTTATTTTTTCAACCGTTCAAGTTTCTCTAGAAAATTCACGATGACCAGGCATGTGGATTTTGCTTTCGAGGATTGTGTAGGGCTAGAGGAAAACTGGTATTCAGCCACTTCTTCAAATTTTCAGATTCTCTACGAGCTAATGAGGACTCAATTTTGTGTCCTATAAATATGACACTGGGCTATTCGACGTTGGTTTGCTAAATACGATTTTCTGTCAAATTCAACTCGTATTTTCAAATTTCTTGAAGAAGTTCAACAGTATTCACTTGCCGAGCGAATAGCAGCCGAGATCTTGCTCTACCGCCGGACCCTGGTGAGCTGACCGACGAAGATGTCATTGATGGTGTTCTTGATACGACAGGAAAGTTGTCGACGTTATAAGATCGGAAGATGACGCTGAAAGCCAAGAACTCCCCGGCGGTAGCCAGAGGAAGTGGAAGGCATCGATCGAAAAGAAGAGAGGAAAAAATCTGCTCAGTGCAGCTTTGCTGATCAAGACGCGCTGCTGCGCTACTAAACCCAGAATTTTGTAAATGGGGAATGGTCAACAAATATGGATGGATGATCGTCAGGTGCTTCAGGTGACACGGAATAATCAACTGATTGTCACCAAACATACATCCGGTTTGGATATTAGCTATGAGATCATTGTTGGAACGATGGATTTTCTGACAGTTCCAGCTCTTCTATTACGGTTGTGTCAACGGTGTGAACGGTCAACGGTGTGAACGGTCAATGGTGTGTACGGTGGTGTCAACCACAAAATTCAAGAAGCCATTTCATATAGACAGTGATAGGGCGACCACCTAAGTCATATTACTACGAAATGGGGTCAACAAACGAGATGTAAAGGAGATGATTGTTCCAAAAAACCCTTACTTTATGTTCAAAATGGGATTGACTGTTTCCCCCAATTTTACTGCCTTTGAGTGGCTCTGGTAAAAATTAATCAAGTTTCCATACCATTTTTTTGAATATTCCATAGGCCTTTAGGGAGACCAATCGAAACTACATAAGCGCCCAGCGTCCTATGGATAGGACAGGTCATTACGTGTGGAGGGGAGGGGGTTCAGATTCGAAAAAATATTTTTTAATAACAATAGGGCAATAGGAAACAGAATACACAGAAATAATTGAGATAAAACTAGTATAGGAAACTTGGGCGTTAACGGGTTAATTAACTTTCCAGCATTTTTCAAGCAGCCCCTATGAGTGCTCACCGACAGCTAGTTCTGCTTTCATCTTTTTTTTTTTTTTTCACGCGCTTTTTTTTTACATACACGGTCAAATAATACAGATTTTTCGTACAGCAGGCTCCCGTAGTATTGATTTGTCTATTCAAAAACACAACTTCAGACTTACTGCTGTTGGAATAATGAGGAAGTAACATAAAAAATAAAAATCACTGGTAACATTTTTTTCGAAAGAAAATGGCTAAAAATGACAAGGAATTGAATATTAGTGCGTAAATGATTAATTTCAATTTATAGTGAAATAATAAAACTTGCCATTACGGCCAGTCCATGACTCGTGACGTATTTAAGGCGTTGTGACCCCGTCCAACCCTCCACAACAGGCTGTTATCATGTCTTTCCCCCTTCTTGTCCATCCCGTTTGGCCTAAGCCCTATTGTTTGATTTGTGGGAAGCTATTGTGATGGTTACGCGAATGCTGTATTACGTCATCAGTCTATCTAGCCTATTTCAAATGGGTCCTGCAACCCAATAGTTTTAAAAATTAATAAAAAAAGACAGGGCCGGATTTTCTTTGAACGGATCTTGTTTTCATGAGTTTTGTTCACCAAGCTATCACGACGGCATGATTTTGGAAAATATTTTACTTCCTCATTCACATGCATTCTTAATAATTCGCCTTTCAACATTCAAGGCATGTAGGAACGAATCGATGTTGGCGTAATTTCTAAATAAAAAATTAAAACCCGCCATATACATAACACAAGGAATTACCTCGACTTCAAAATTGTCATATACGACAATTCTTCTATGAATTTCCCTCAAATCCAAGCTGAATTGAAGGTAAATTATCCCTTTGCTTTGAATTCTGGTCAATGCCCAAGAATTATCCGGCATTGGGACGTTCAATAAACAATCGATTGTCAATCCATGATTTTCGGATATAAACGAAATTTGTTCGAATTATATTTGAGTCGACCCGTGTTGGGTGGAATTGTCAACTGCAATAGAACTAGTCACAGGCTTGGTTGCCTGTTAAAATAATGTGATTTCATAATTTTAATAATTGCTGGCGTCAAGCATAGTTTACCTATGGTCATTACTGAATAACTCACCTTAACACTTGATGTCACCATCAGTTTCCTTTGTACAATGGGAGGTGGCCTCCTTTTACTCACTCCAATCAGGGAGTTATGACTGGGAAGACTCTGGGGATCGCCCCTTCTTTCAACTTTGGTCTACCTCTCGAAAGAGTTTCACTTCATTGTTTACTAATAACTCATAGTGAGTCTCTATGTCGTCATCCGTGAAATGAAGGGAACAAATTAATGATTATCTACTAAGTTTTTTTTCTTTCGCGATGCCAATGGCATTCGCCCACTTTTCAATCATCAGCGGTTCCTGAAACATGATGAAAATTTACTATGAGACTTATGCTATGAGGGGCTTGTTTTAAGATTGGATTTAAAGATGGTATCGGTATTCTGTAAGAATATGAAAATTTTCATTCGTAGTCTAGCAAATTTAGCAGTGCTCGTACCTTTTTTACCTAACGCCTCTTTCACACTATGAGAAAAAATAAGACTGTTTCGGTTAAGGACATATAACTCCGTGGGGCTTTCCATCATTAGGCGGACAACAAATCCTTCTCAAATTTTAGAAGAAAGATGCCGGCATCTTCTTTCTCTGCATTTGAATAGGGCCCAACTCAGGAATATTAAATATAACTTATTTAAAAACGAGAATACTGCAATTCAATGCAAAGA
This sequence comes from Corythucha ciliata, assembly GCA_038030265.1. NCBI lineage: Eukaryota > Metazoa > Arthropoda > Insecta > Hemiptera > Tingidae > Corythucha > Corythucha ciliata. Next base: position 62,682,797 of record CM075938.1, read on the forward strand.
GTGGTAGGCACCCTAAATCCATGAAATCTGAATAACATTTATGAAGTTTTATTTACCGCTGGTGGATGAAAAAACGAAACTTTGTATACGTCTTTTCTTCTACTTGTATGGGGGTAAACACTCGTACAGTTGGGAACGTTACACGTTCTCGGCATTATTACTCCTTAAAAAAAGTCATAATTATGAATTTCCTTAATACTATAGTGCGTATTGAGAACAATTAATTCTCAAACTGACCCCACTTAAATCTTACTTCCAGTACGGTCACGTCACTTCACTCAAGAATTTGAGACGAAGGGCGAGACGAAGGAAGAGACGAAAGGGCTTCGTTAAAAAGAAGAGCTTAATATTCTCTGTTCGGTTTGAAGTTGTCAGCGTAATATCTATCTTTATACCATATGGTTTTTTCTTTAGTTTCTTTCAACACCTTGGCTTTTGTATAAAATTTGAATTTAGCGGATTATCTACTTTCATAGTAGAGCAGCGCCACGTATCGGGAGCAAAAATCCCGACCCACGAACCACTTCATTTTTTTAACATACAAATAATACAAAGTTTAATGACTTGGTTTTCCATATGACTTTGTGTGGAACGAAGAACTGAATCAATTTTTTATTCAACAAGGACTAAAGCGTTGTCAAGCAGATCCTTGTGTTTACATCATAGAGATAAAAATGAATGGAGAAAGCTTGGGCTTGAAATTTGTTGACCGTAGTTATGGTGGGAGGTGCACCTTGTGAACCACAAAGTAACCTCAAGTCAAGTTGTTTTTTATTTACACGTGTCCACTTTGAATTTCTAGTTTTGTTATTTTTTCCTCTAGCATGCCTAGAAATTGTCACTGTGAGTTTTTAGATTGTTTCACAGGGCATTGATAAAGTGAAAAACCCACAACTATACTTCGGAGAATATTTATTTTAAACGGTCGAGCATGCGCGAGTTGTTGGACTTCTTTTCCGGATATTTCAACATGCGCAAGTAGCTCCAATCCTCTTCCGGGAATCACGACAGAAGCCACCGGGAAATCCGTCACTCATGTTTTTCACGGAATACGTCATGTTTCTGAGTTCAAGATAACTTGTTTTTTACTGATGTGTTGTGTATTTTTGGGTATGTTTCTTCAGGGGTCGATCCTCTGATAGCAAAGAGAAATACAGGGCTAAGAAATCACGAACGTTTATTTCACATAACAATCGCTCGCAAGCAAGAAACAAACTAATTCAGAAACATTATATTATGTAGCAGCACTGCGAATGGGAAGACCCGTGGTTCGAGCACAGCGAGAACTGCATGAGTGTGGCGACTTTTGTTCAAATCCTTGTTTCGCAGTCCTCAAGAGACGGAGCGGCTCTTTCTGAACTCGTGACTGTCTCGCCCATGTAATAGTTTTCCTAGTATGTTGATGGAACGCGATCAGGGCCACTTATTTTAGAAAATAAACACCAAAATTCACTTGAAAACACGGCTAGATGCCACGATCGATGACATTTACAATGAAATCGTTTGAACATCAAGTCGTCCACGCTTTGAGAACGGGAGTGTTGAGTTTGATTTAGTTTTTACCGGACAAATTCCCCGAAATACCCCTTGTTCATTCTAACTCGGGCTCTTTTTTTGTAATTTTGCATTAATCTCAGGGGGGAGGTGAGCATTTTTGTTGATAACCTGACGATGTAGAGGTAAATTCAAGGTTCTGAAGGTGTACTTTGGCGGCCATATTTGTGACAACCCTTCTACCCACCCAGCAGTCAATTCAGGCTTTCTCCAGTTATTTACCTCTATGTGTTGAGAGGTGCTGTGTAAAAAGAAAAAACGAATAAACGCGTAATCTGTGTGCCTTGATATCACGAGTGTTTAATTAATGACCAAAAGAATCAACACGATACATTTTTCACCCATAAAGTTGCGACAGTTTTAAATTTGATGAAAATTTCAATGGTAGACCGACGTTACTGTTATTTCTTGCGTATTTTTCAACGTGGAATCTAACAAATCTCACTAAAGTCTTCTTGAGTTAAGACCAAAAGTGCACAATAAAACCTGGTTTTTGGGACTGGAATAGCAAGTACTATCTTCTGGCGCTTAAAAAACATGTAAATTCTTGGCTGAGATCAATGAAACTCATTCTCTCCACGTATTTATACAACAAAAATGCAACCAACACCAGGTCGCTATCATTGATAGCTTTCGATGCACGCCAAAATTGGTGACTTTGTGACTTTACTGTTGTCATTCTTAAAATAGGGCGTGTAATGCGTTCAATTATGTTTTGTTTTTATGACTTGCCATAGTCCACATAACAACAAAACGACTATTTTGTTTAAATTTTTAAATTAATTTAACCCTCCACGGGAAAACTTAAGCGACAGTGAGCTGATTGAGTAAACGTATCCGCCTAAATCGTATCCACCAAATAACAGAAATTGTTTTCCCATGTTCGATCGTAAGCGACAAAACATGTTTAAAAAGTATCTTGTTCGCGGTAGAAAGTTTTGAAATTATGAAAATAATTAAAATGAATCACAAGGGTCACGTACACAAATTTTCACGAGAATCAGACGACATTAAATTGTCCTAAACGAAAAAATGCATCCCCAGTAAAGTTGGCCAAGTGGCGCTTACGATACTTTGCCTTTCCAATAACGATATTGAGCACTCTTGAGCGCTCTCATATCAGCCAAGGTACATTCAAAAGGGGCTGACAAATTTTGGCATCGAAATCAATTTTGTTCGCTGAAGAGGCTGGAAATTCGAGTGGGATCGAAGCAAAGATGCCTTTTGAGCTGTAGAAACTGCTATTCTTTTATTTTAGCCGTTACATTGTTGCTACGTAAAATATTTTACTGAGGCTCAACAGATAAAAAACCAATGAAATCCCACGTGTTACTGGAATTACATACATATATTATAAGTTTCCTGTATATATGGCGGTGAAATGGTAATTTTTCCGACTCAATTTAACCGAATTTCTGAGTTTAGTGTCTCAATTTCACCAAAATTGAAAGTAGCAGGAAATGATTTTAATGAAAACGCAAGAAGGCGCTCTCAACTCGAGCGAAGCTGCTGTTTTATTAGTCTTAGGTTCGCGAAGTTGCTATTTTTCGCTTCAACTTCAGCAAATGTGCAAGTTTACTGCCTCAAATTTTGCGAAATATATAGCAAGTTTTTCAGTTTAAAAATTTATTAAATTTATTCAAGTGAAATAGAAAGTTTTCGGTCTGAATTTCAGAGAAATTTAAAGTTTTTGGTAAGTAACCGATTAAGACTGGCAAAGTTTGGGTCTGGATTCCAACGAAATTGCTTTTTGTACCTTATTTTAGCCACAGATTTGCCTCAAAGAACACGGAGTTAGTGTTTTCTCAATTTTCGACGCAAATGAACTTACTTTCTAAAATGTAAATTACAATTTTTTAAAAAAAAATTTAGCCGTGAGATAGCGATTTTATCACTTCAAGTAGAATAGAAAGTTAGCGTTTTTCAAGTATTATTACATTTTGGCGACTTACTAGCGCTTTTTTGCGAATTTTAGCCGTGATTACACTTTTTGTTGGCAAATTAGGGTTTTTTTCAATTTTAGTAACGAAAGTTGACTCAAGAAATTGGCAGTTGATCATTTTGAATTAATGTTTATCCTCATTTTTATTGTGAATTACTTTGAAGACGCGCAGTTAGCCTCTGTAGGGCGCAAATGATCTATTTAGCTGATCTTAGCGTAATTTCTGGTACGAGTATGCCATTTTTAGGACTTAAATAGTCAGTTTTGCTATTTTTAGGGAACGAATCGTCAGTTTTGACATTTTCAGGGCACGCGGTTCAGTTTGGCCATTTTTGATGCTGGATATAATAGTCGATTTTGCATTTTCAGGACATGCATCATCCGTTTCGGACCTGTCAAAGCACGAATCTTGCGGGCCACTATATGTACAGTTGGTATTACTAATTTTTAGGACCTGAATAGCCAGTTTGGCCATTTTTACGGCACAAAATATCATTTCTAAGGCATGAATAGTCAGCACGATAACCTCAATGCTCGAATCATCAGTTTTACCAGTCGAAATGGCCAGTTTTGCTGTTTTTAGAACGAGAAATTTCTAATTTTTCCTAGCGCTAGTGGTCATTTTGGCCAATTTAAGGACAGGAATCGGCTGTTTAGGCATTTTCAAGGCGTGAATCGTCAGTTAAGCTATTTTTAGGGCGCGTATAGTCTTGAAGCTTGACATTTATACAGGGCGTTAACCCAAGGCGATTATGGTCAGTTAGGGCATTTTTGGCGTGCGACTGGTCGATTTTGCCATTTTCAGGGCACGTTATACTTTGTCCAAACATAGCAGCGTGTAGGCGGGTTCAATTAGTCCCTTCTAGTCAATTACGCACGCATCGTTATTTTGACCATTCTTGGCGCACAAATTGTTTATTTTGCAGATTTCAGGACAGGAATAATCTGTTAAGGCATTTCCAGACCGCCTAGAGTCATTTTCGTCATTTTAGAGCGAGAATCGCCAATTTGGCTATTTTTAGGGCGCCTGAAGTCATTTTAGCGGTTTTATAGAGTGGTAAATGCCAATTTTTAGGGCGCAAATAGACATTTTAAACGCAAGAATCGTCAGTTTTGTCATTTGGGGGCGCGATTATAGTCAGTTTAGCAGTTTTTAGGAAGTGAATTACGATCCTGTCAAGCCATTTTTAGTCAGTCTAGCCCCTCACTTGAGCAAATCCTGGATCCGCATCTGAGTACGAGTATGCCATTTTTAGGGCGTGAATAGCCATTTTTTTTTTTTTTTTAGGGCACTAATGTTAAATTTAGGCATTGCGAAGGCTTTTTATGACTCTTAAAAAAAAGTCAGCTTCGACAATTTTAGAACGGGAATCACCAGCTTGGCTATTTTAGCGCACTTGTGTATAACCAGTTTAGCTTTTTTCAAGGCGAAATCAGTTTTAGCCATTTTCAGGGCGCGTGAAGTCAGTTTGGCAATTTTTATGGCTCAAATAGTTAG
>CM075938.1:62688290-62863033 GCA_038030265.1 Corythucha ciliata
GGCTTACCACGGCCTGCGGTGCCTGTTGTGGCTGTTGCGTCGTAGCCCGGGGGGGGGGGCGGAAGGCCCTGCAAGATCCGTTGTAGGGCCGCTCCCTGATTGTTAAGTTGCGTAAGCAACGCCCGTAGTACATCGGCATTTTCGGCCATGGTAACGCGATCGCGAGCACGAACTTAAACAAAGCGAACAAGAAAACCGTTCACCCTCGTCGCCACTTTAATGTTCTTCTTTTTTTATTAAAGAAGTCGGTATTTGAAAGAAAACGCGTAAGCAGTGTATATTTTGAATGTGAACATAAATCATACAAAGCATAAAAATCAAAAGCAATGAATGTTAACTGAACGAGTAAGATAAAAAGATTAAGGATAAAACGATACGTAATTGGAACTTCAAGAACGCCGTGACGTCACTGGAGTCGGTACACCACAGGATTGTTTCATTCAGTTTTGTGATCAAATCGTCATCACTTACCCGATCTCCCACTGTAATCGTAGTCACCCTGGTGGATCCGTACCTGTGCACCCTCAAATCAAGTTGACTGCCTTCACTACTTTCAAAGATCAATTGGTATCGCTTATTATTGATGACATCGTCCACGATCTCCATTTCGGCGTCGTGAGCCTCAAACTTCACTCGAATCTTGGGGATCCGCTTGTTCCAAGGCGTTCACATTCCGCGAGAGGCAATCGGCTACAGTGTTGTCCGCTCCTCGTATGTGTTTGATCTTGAACGCGTATGCTGCCAATTTCTCTTTCCACTTGGTTATTCGCGCGGACGTTTCTTTTAATTTACTAACCCTGATAAGAGGCACGTGGTCCGTCCGCAATTCAAACTCAGTCCCGAAAAGGTACGGTCGGAAATACTCGACGCTCCACACTATGCCCAATAGTTCCCTTTCAATCGTACTGTAGCGTCTCTCTGCGGGCGTGAGCTTCCGACTAGCAAATGCGATCGGTTTTTCACCTTCAGGGGAGTTCTGAGCCAATACTGCCCCCACGGCAACGAATGAACGGCTCGTTCAAATCCGAAAACTTGAGAATTGGAGCAGAGCACAACTCGTCCTTGCAAGTATCCACGGCCTTTCTCACTTCCGTGGTTATCTCGAATTTCCTCCCCTTTTTCAGCAGAGCGGTCAAGGGTTCCACGATTCGAGCGAAGTTCTTTACAAATTTTCTATAGTACCCCACCATTCCCAAGAATGTTCGGACTTCCTTAACATTTCGGGGCACGGGAATATCCCGGATTGCTTCGGTCTTGTGGAGATCTGGTCCTACGCCCTCAGCCGAGACTATGTGGCCCATGAATTTCACTTCGGATTGGAATAAGTTCGTCTTTTCTCTCGATACCTTCAGACCGAATTCTCGTAGTCGCTCGAAGACTCTTCGTAGATGTCTCTCGTGTTCCCGTTGACTGCTACTGAAGACAATGATATCGTCCATGTAGACTTGGATGTTCTGGTCCTCTAGACCCTCAAGGAACTCGTCCATCAACCGCTAGAAGGTAATCGGGGCGTTCTTCAGTCCAAAGGGCATTCTAACGAACTCGTAATGCCCTCTTTCGAAGCTGAAGGCTGTTTTCTTGGTGTCCCTGGGGTGCATTCCTATTTGGTGGTACCCAGCCTTCAGGTCCAGCGTGCTAAAGTATTTAGCACCGTGCATACGATCGAGCATATCTTCTAACCGAGGTAGAGGATATTTTTCGATCAGGGTCTCTTCATTGAGACCCCTGTAGTCGACCACTACGCGGTAATTTATGTCCTTTCCTTCAGTGGTTTTCTTCGGCACTGCCCACAGTGGGCTGCAGTACTCAGACGTGGACTTCCTGACTATACCTTGTTTCAGCATTTCAGCTATTTCTTGTTCAATAACTGCTCTCACGGCGTGTGGATATCGCCTCGGTTGTACATACACCGGTGTCTCAGTGACAAGGTCAATGTGGTGTCTGACCCTCCCCGTTATTGACAGAGGTTCTCTTCTCGGCAAATAGTGTCATCAAACCTGTCAAGAATTTGTTCTCCCAGTTTCTTACATTGACTGACAACTGTGCTACCCGCGAAGAGATAGTTCCCCTTCTGTGTATGATCTGTGGATTCATACCTCTCCGTCCCGACTCTAATCTTCCACTTGTTTCTACCGAATTTCTGCTCAAATCCGGCTTTATTCAAAATGTCGCATCCGATAATCATGTCATACTGTTTACTTTTAATTTTTGCTACGTGTATTCTGTGTAAATCGTCGACCCAGTTAACGTTTTTAATTTAATAACAGATTCCCCTACTACAGGTTTTTTCCCGCTTAAAGTAAGTAAGTAGCATCGACATCTCCGCACGTTCCCGATCGTTTCTATTTTATGAGTCACTTTATCACTTACTATCGAACCATCGGCACCACTGTCAATGAGCGCGTTTATTCCCCAACGTCTTATAAAAAATATAGGCAATTCCCCCTTTTCTTCTTTTATCGCTTCAAATTTCTCATTTTCACCACTATCGCCTATATTCTTCGTTCTTAATTCTAAGTTCGCTTACCTCTTTCATCTTTTTTCTCACCTCCAGGAGACGGCACCCTGGGCCATTCTTCTTCCACGTCATGTCCCCTCGTTGTGCCCTTTCTGTGAGACTGGGTCTGAGCTTTCTTCGGCGGGCTCATTCCGTCGTCGGAATCTGTCGTTGTCCCCGTCTCCTCGGACGACGTCGGGCTATCCCGGCTCTTATACCTGTTCCTTTGCGAGCTTCGTCTCTTTATCGCATTTATCTCCAGAGGCTCGTCGTACCTACGGGATTGTGCTTGTGCACGGCGGTACAAGTAGGGGCATTCACGCGCGAAGTGCCCTTCTTCGTTGCATTGCCAGCAAAGCCTTGGCGCGGGGGCCTCCTCGCCCTCGCCATTCAGGTTTATTTCTACCCGAAGGACCACTAACTCGGCGTGAGTCCTTTCTCTGGTTCCACGGGCCAGCAAAGCCTTGGCGCGGGACCTCCTTGCCCTCGCCATTCAGGTTTATTTCTATCCGAAGAACCACCAACTCGGCGTGAGTCCTTTCTCTGGTTCCACGAGCCTTGATTAGGCCGACAAAAGACTCGTGGAGGTCGATATTCTGCTCTTCGGGGTCGCGCAGGCTGCCAATCTTGTTCGTCCTCCGGCCGATGTTTGATTTGGGAGTCCTCCTCCTCTTCGTCCTGCACCAGATCGATGAGTTCCGCAACTGTATCCGACTTTATTATCTTGATAGACGTCTTCGTTTTTTCGTCCAAGTATTTTATCAAGAGTTCTTGAAGAACAGCCTCGTAAGCGCTAATAGTGTGGGTCTTTTCTTCTGCGCTCTTACCTGACTCCATAACGCGATCTTTTAAACGCCGAAAAGTCACCGCTATTCTCTTCGCAAAATCGCTTGCCGACTCTCTATTTGTACGCTTCATCTCGAATAACTTGAGCGCACTGTTCCCCACAGATTTCCTCGCTCCGCCATACCTCTCTTTTAACGCCAACTTAACTTTTTCCCACGGCGTAGCAAATGACAGTCCCAGGTCCGTGATGAGCGCGATGTCAATTCGGGCTAAAAAAACCCGTAGAGACTAGTCATCGTTTTCAAATCGAGAGGTCTCTCTTCAATTTGCGCGTGTACCGCGTCCATCCTCTCGATGAACAAATCGAGCTCCGACGTTCTTCCATCAAAGATCATAGTTGTCAAGTATTGTGTGTGACCAATACGAGCTTTCTCCAGCTTCAGAGCTCTTTCAAACTCAGCCGGATCGAGTTGTTGTTCCATAGCTGTTCTCTTTAAAGAGGTGGACACAACCGAGAGAGAGAAAAAAAAAAAAAAAAAAAAAATCACTTAGGTAATCAACTCCCGGGTTTCGGCACCAGTTAAATCGAGGCGGAACAAGGGGGGGGGGAGAATAAGTTGTACTCACGGCTTCCAAGAACGAACTGACTCATTTACTTCTCTTCTTTCTACAATTTAAAATAAAATAAAACTTTATCTGTTTTTATACAAAAGAAGGAGAAGGTAAAGACTATCGAACAGTCCATAGTCCATTGTACCCTTTTATAACTTATATTTCACCATAAGTGAGGGAAGTGGAGTTTTTCTCCTTTGGTTTTCCTTCGTGATAAGGAGAAACGCCTAGAGTTTCGAGAAACAATGGACCTGGGTGGGGTTCGACTTAGCTGATTCCTCGGAGTTCGACTCCCAAAGGCGTCACCGTGGCGCCATTGGCTGCGTGCTGGACTAGTAATCCAGAGGTTGCGGGTTCGAATTCCGCCGGGGAGCCCATTTTTTCTCGAAACTCGAATCGTGTTGGGCTATGCCCTTTCATCGTCATCCGGAAAGATATCACTTTCGTTTAATTTATTTAATTGAATACCGGTGACAACATCTTTCTGAATTTATCGAAATTCATCTATCGTCGTCATCTGTAATCATTGAGGTGAGAATTGTATCACTCGTCACTAATATCACACATCTTTTAACTCGCCCCTTTAACTTTTCGAGACGAGACCGAGACCGATTTCGAGACCGAGATCGACTTTTCATGACTGAGACCGATACCGAGCTCGGCTGTTAGAGTGGTTGAAGACGACGGCGACGGTTCAAAAAATTCGCCTGACAGACGAAGGGGTTGACCGTAAACGGCTTGTGCGCAACTAACGCCGATTTCGTCGCGCAGAGCTGAGCAAAGTCCGAGAAGAACAGTGGGGAGGGCTCGTGACCATTTCGACTGATGAGCTATGAGGGATGTCTTCAGGGTCCGATGCCAACGTTCAACGCAACCATTAGCTTGGGGGTGATACGCTGCTGTTCTGCATCTTTCAATGCCGAGTAAACGAGAAAATTGTGCAAATAATTGACTTTCGAATTGGCGGCCTTGATCAGTTGTAATGCGAATGGGTACGCCAAAACGAGCTATCCACCCAGAGTAAATCGATGCAGCTACTGTGTCGGCGGATATTTCAGGGATAGGGTGTGCTTCGGGCCAGCGAGTAGCTCTGTCAACGATGGTGAGGATGTAGCGGTTGCCATCCGACACGGGCAAAGGACCGACTATGTCACAATGAATGTGCTCAGCTCAAATCGACCGGCGGAAGGAAAAGTTGCGAGAGGAGTCGACGTGTGGCGGTGTATTTTTGACCGTTGGCAAGCGAGACATGACAGGGTCCATTTGTTAATTTGACAGTTCATTTCATGTAAGGCTGGCCGTCCAGTGGACGCGATTTCGCGCGAAGAGCGAAAAGGCGCGAATTCGCGCGGACAGTGGCTGGCCGTCCAGTGGACGCGATTTCACCTCTTCGCCTCTTCGCGCGTTCAAAATCAAACTCGTTTGTTCGCCTTCGCCCTTGTTCGCGCGAAAGTGGCGCTTTCGAAGTGGACGGGGTCCCATGTAAATCGACGTGTTTGAAACAAGGCGAACTGTTCGCGCGAATTCGCTCTTCGCCTCTTCGCGCGAAATCGCGTCCACTGGACGGCCAGCCTAAGCGGTGAGCGGACGAAAATGGCCTGTAACGGCGACATCTTCGCCTTCCTGAGCCCCAAAGCTCAGGGAGATCACACTAACGCTGAGTTCCACCACGGTCTCGGGTTTCGTCTCGATCGGTTCAAGTAATTTTTTTATTTTGAGCCCGCGTCTGCCGCATAGCCCGCCCTTGTTCTGGGGGTGGTCAAATAAGATGCCAGGTGCATCACGTCCTTTTGCTGGCTTTGCTTCTATCCAGCAATAAATAGCCCGGGAAATAACCTTTTTGAAAAAGCCAAACTGACAGCATTTTGGTTTTACACAAAAGCTGAAAAGATTTTACCGAAAAACTGACGATTTTACCCCAAGACTGATAACCTCACCCCAAAACCGGTTATTTTACTCCAAAACAGACAATTAAGGAGCAAAACTTGCGTTTTCCACTAGGTCTTACGTTTTTCCCAAAACGGACGATTTCACGCCGGAACTGCGACGACTCTGACTTGAAAACTAACGATTTTTATCCCAACAGTGACGATTTCACTTCAAAACCGTCGATTTCACGTCCGTGCAGATGTGTTGCACCAAAATCGAAGATTTTACTACAAAACTGGTGGTTTTACCAGATAACTTAAGATTTCTCCAGAAGAACGCGATGAACGGCTGAGCGGAACGGCAAGCCTTACCACACCGTCCACACTTGTGCAGTGAAAAACCGACAACTGACGGAGCGGGCCCGCTCCGCTCCACCGTACACATTTCCTTTGAAGTAGTTTCGCCGCCCCGAACACGCCATTTGTTCGGTTCGGAGGAGCGGAGCGACAGTTTGTTACAAGTGTGGACGCGGCTTAACGGGAGCAACATTTCAAACACAGATTTGGTAATCACTTTTTCCTACGAGCTGCATAACTTGGTTTTCTATATAACTTTGCTCTAGACAGACGAGTAATAATCATCAACAAAAATAAACAATGAGGAAGTAACACATTTTCCAAAATCATGCCGTCGTGATAACTTGGTTACCAAAACTCGTGAAAACACGATCCGTTCAAATCAAGGTGACTAAATTTTCTATAGGTGCCGCAGATCACTGTCCTTCACCTACGTCACGAGCAGTCCCAACCGCCATTGCGCTGGACCCAGTACATTATTAATTGTTATTGGGCTGTGATTTTTGAGAATTCATATTAAGCTTCAATTTCAAAATTAACTTGCTCTGAGCAATCGGGAGCAAAGGACTGCTGGTGACGTCAGTCTCCACCCTTCCCGTCCGATGGGCAGGGGGAAATCTGCGGCACCTATAGTAAAGTTTAGTCGCCTTGCGTTCAAATAAAATCAGGCCCTACATTTTTTTATTAATTTTTAAAACAATTGGGTTGCGGGACCCATTTGAAATAAACTAGATAGACTGATGACGTAATAACAGTATTCGCATAACCTTCACAATAGCTTCCCACAAATCCAGGGGCGAAGCGTCCATGTAAGCAGTGTAAGCATTGCTTACAGTTTTGGCATTCTCTTTAAATAAAAGCATGAACTAAATATAAATTAATAGATCATTAGTTATGGCTGTAATTGACAAAAACTATTATTATTATGAGGTAGATTTTGTCAATAGCAATTAGCGATAGCGAACAAATATCGCCTCATGCATTTGTTCAGAAGAGCGTGCCGGCTTCACTGTTCTTCAGTAACTCCAGAGGGTCAACCATGAGCTAGCGTAAAAATACCGTCAAAACGCGGTATCTATGGCGTTATAACATTATTTGTGATAGAGCGTCCTCAGTTACCGCTTGCGTTAATTTTTTAACGCTAGCTCATGGTTGACCCCCAGCCCTAAGAGCCTCCCAAGCCCCAACGAAACGGTAGGCTTGTAAGCAATCCTAGAAACGAAGACAGGTTGGGGGGTTACCCGCTCCATATCTTTCCCACCCCACCTGCCTTCCCTCTACCATCCATCGCGCCGCGCTTCAAACCTCTCCTGTAAGCAACTTTGAAAACACATACAAGTCCCGGAGAAAGCCGATAATGAACGAGCCCGTTGTAGAAACTTTTCGGGTGAAAGAAACCATGACTGGCCTGCTATTTTTCAATATTTTTCAATTCATTTTATTAGTTTTGAACAATATTTCACACTTCGTGGTAAATTGTACCGTTTTATTTCCTCGACATTTAACAATGAGATAGTCTTGGACTCATGGTTAGTCCGTACGTCCAAAAGCCTAACTTCTAGTAATAGTTCTACCCTAAAACTATGGATTTAGATTATTTTAACAGAATGTCGGTCTGTCGATTTCTGATGTGAAAATACTCGACCGTTTTTGTTGAAATTGTTGGGTCGGGTCAGGCGCGGATCCAAAATCAGCTTAAGGAGGGGGCCATATTATATGACACCATCCGGCCCCCTGCCCTAGAAATATACTACACGTCACACAGTTATCCAGACAGACACCGTTATCAATGGTCTCAATCTCTGATAATTGAAAAATCGGAAAATTAAGGAAACCCGAAGGTCGAAAACATGAAAAAAAAAAAACAACATTCATCGTAACGTGAACTATTAGTTTGGCAAAAATACGCCTCCCGCCGAATGAAGTAAACTCAGCGCCGTGGTGGAGGGGAAGCTCTTATGTCTCACGGCTAGCACTGTAATTTTAACCCTCAAAATTGGGTTTTTTTGGTGAGCGAAATTACTGTTTATCGAGTGAAACCATCTAAAAACTGTTCTTAGTGCGCAAAATCGGCGCAATCGGTCACTGAAATAGGCCACCCAGTCAAGTTGGTTTACTGGCAAACAAATTTACCAAAATTGGCTGTTGATAAAATTGACAGTCTCCTCATGAAATTAACACTTTCCTCGTAAAATTGGAAATTTCCCAATATAATTGACAATTTCCTCATAAAAGGGACAATTTCTCATATAATTGACACTTTTCTCATAAAATTGACAGTCTCTTCGTGACATTTCCTTGTAAAGCATACAATTTTCTCATAAAATTCACGATTTCCTCATAAAATTGGTAATTCCACTATAAAATTGAGTATTTCTTCATAAAATTGACAAATTTCCTTATAACATAATACAATTTCCCGATAGAATTGACAATCTCACCACAAAATAGACAATTTCCTCATAAACTTGTCAATTTCCTCATAAACTAGACAATTTTCACACAAAAATTATTATTTCTCCATAAAATTGACAATTTCCCCATAAAAGTGAAAATTTCCTCGTAAAAGAGACAATTTACTCCAAAAATTGACAATTCCTCATATAATTAACAATTTCACCATAAAATTTACCATTTCCTAATGAAAGTGACCATTTCCTTATAAGGCATACTATTTCCGCACAAAAGGGACAATTTCCTCATAAAATTGACAATTACTTCATCAAATTGACAATTTCATCATAGCATAGACTATTTTGCCTACAAAATTGACTATTTCTTCATGAAATTTACCATTTCCTATAACATATACATTTCCTCGTAGAATGGACAATTTCCTCATAAAATTGACAATTTCCTTATAAAGCATACACTTTCCTCATAAAATTCACGATTTCCATATAAAATTGACAATTTTCTCATAAAATGGACAATTTCCTCATAAAATTGACAATTTCCTTATAAAGCATACAATTTCCTCGTGAAATTCACGATTTCCTTATAAATCTGACAATTTCCTCATAAAATGGACAATTTCCTCATAAAATTGACAATTTCGCCATAAAATAGACAATTTCCTCATGAAATTGACCATTCCCCCATAAAAGTGGCAATTTCCTCATAAAATTGATAATTTCCTCATAAAATAGACAATTACCCCATAAAATTAATAATTTCCTCATAAAATTGACAATTCACTCTTACATTGATCATTTCTGCAAATTCATTCAAAAAAGGCAATTTTCTCATTATACTGACAATTCCTTTTACAATTGTCATTTTCTTCATAAAATTGACTATTATCTTACGAAACTGACGATGTACTCATCGAATTGACACCTTTTAGAGTGAAAATTTCCTCATAAAATCAACCATTATGCTCGTAGGCTTAAGATGCCTTACAAAATTGAACGATTTCTCCTTTTTCTCATAAAACAGACAATTTCGTTATGAAATTGACCATTTTTTCGTGAAACCGACGAGTTTTTTCATAAAATAGACAATAATGCCACCTTAATATTGCTCTTGGAGAAGCGTTTCGCATTATTTGTTTCCCTTGACGCTGCATTTCACGTAAATGTCGCATTGAATGTGGCGATTCACGTGAGTGTTAAATGGAAAGTTGGTTATTTAAATTTGAACAATTACAGCCGCGTAGTTTTTGACAGTATGCATTTCGGGCCCAATCCCGGTGCCCCTCATCAGCAATCTTATCGCCACTATGGCAAAACTAAGAAAACCAACAAAACAAAGATGAACGATTCACGTGAGTGTTTTCCCGAATGTTGCGTTTTGCCCGCCGTGGGGCATTTTGCGTATAGTTTACTCGTTGTGCCGCGGCCTTTCGAAAAAGTTTTTTTCCCCACAATGTGACGTTTCGCTTAAAGTTTGCCCTTGGCGAGACCTTTCGCATTCATTTTTCCCTTGACGTGGTCGCGTTCCACCCTCGAGTCTCTGACAAAATGACCCTAAAATTAGAGGTAATCACCCCTCCTCGATAGGATTTTGTAGGAGATTTTGGTGATTTTTTTTTTTTTGCGCAAGTGACCTCGACTCCAAGGGAGGGGCCATGGCCCCGGTGGCCCCTCCCTTGGATCCGCCACTGGGTCGGGTACAGTTTAGACCCAATTGATCGAGTTTTGCTTCACTCGGCAGGTACGTAAGCCAAAAACGGTTATATTAGGCCGAAAATGATCAAATTCATCGGATGGTTCTCGACTACCTATGCGAAGTCTCACGCTATTCTCGTGAAATCCGACGTCGAATGTAACTAATGATCTCTGTGGGGATGAGTTATATAATATATGCAGCAAACAGATAATGTTCGGTACCCCCGGGCCCTAATAGGCCTTCTCCAACCATACATGATGGGGGGGGGGGTTGCTTACACATACAAATAAGGCACGCTTCGCCACTGCACAAATCCCTAAGAGGGCCTAAGAGAAATGGGACGGACAAGAAGGGCAAAACATTATAACAGCCTTGATGCGGAGGGTTGGGAGGGGTCATAACCCCTTAGCTACGTCATGAGTCACAGACCGGCCGTTTAAGGTAACAAACAAAATTTGCAAATTTTATTATTTCGCTATAAATCGAAATCAATCATTTACGCACTAATATTCAATTCCTGGTCATATTTAGTCATTTTCTTCCGAAAAAAAATGTTTCCAGCGATTTTTAATTTTTATATTACTTCCTCATTGTTAGTTGGATGTTATGTTCCACTACAGGGTTAAAGGGTTTCCGAAATCCGGGACCTCAGAAGGAAGGCCGGGCCCCGGGGGTAATGAACCCAGTGCCCCCACCCCTCTCTCTCTCTCTCCACCCTCTAGGTCTAGGGCCTGACTATCCTTTTTTTTTTTTTTTTTTTTAATTCCAAACAACTTTACTGTAAATTGATTACATTATAGTTTTGCTTAATTGTAACAATGGAGATTATGCTCCTCACGTAACGTGTTGCAGGCTACTGTCCATTGACAGCCCCCGCTAGTAACTTATAAAGAGATTTATATGAAGTGTTAAATAAATGCATGAATAGATAAATATAAGTTACGTATGTTAAAATCATTGATCTAGCGTTATTAAATAGCAAAGTAAGATAGATTTAATTCTAGAATTAAGTGGGGGGAAGGAAAGCTGTGAGAAAAGGAAACGATGGGAAATGAGTCTTGGGCAGACATCTAAGCGTGCCACTTCGTATTTTAATCGGGTTTTTCTGTAATTAAAGTGAAAAGTATTCTTGTGAAATAAAGTTTTTTTTTAAAAACTAAATTTTCCGGAGTTATCACTTATCTGGCGCAGTCGGTAGGACGGTTCGGGAGATTAAATTCGTGAAAATTTGACGAAAATCTTGTCCGTTTCAACGGTTAGCCGGACCGCCGAATTTCAAACAACAAAAATACAGAAAGGAAGATAAACCAATCCTTCGCCTATTTGAACTCTCGCATCGAGCTCAAGAAGGAAATCTTCAAACACCCGAAAAGTGGTCCGTTCCCGATTTAAGTCACTAATCGAGGAACCAAACTCTACGTCGAAAGCAAAATTTCGTCACCCTCTCGTAAAGGCCCAACTTCAATCGCGAAGACTACCGAGGGCTCTGCCGAATTCACCACGGCAGACGAAGGAAGAAATTTAAAAGCCGACAGACGTGAGGTCACCGCCCAGGCTCAAAAGGAGAGAGCCGTACTCCGCTACAGCTCGTCGCTCCCTTCATTCAGGAAGTCAAGGACATCATCCCCGCATGACCTTCACCCACTTCCTTCTGTGAGTAATTTAAGTGATAGTTCACGCTTTTTACCGGACATTGCCTCGTTGCCTAGAATAGACGAAAATATGGCCGTCCCGGAATTAAAATCTCACTATATGGACATGGTACCCGAATTTCACGGGGAACCATCTGGCCTAGCACCTTTTTTGGCCACATGTAACGACCTGGTTACCACATTTTATGATGCTCAAAACCCCAATAATTTTCAAAATAGATATTTAATGTCGTGTTTAAGAAATAAGATAAAAGGCAAAGCTGCCGAACTTATTAATTGTTTAACTGTCACTACTTGGGAAGAATTAAAAACAGCTCTCGTTAGCGGATATTCTGATAAAAGGGATATCTTTACGTTGGGAATAGAGTTAATGGAAACAAAACAAGGTAACGACACCCCGTTTCGTTATTTAGATAAAGTGGAAGAACTGCTTTCCCTTCAAATTTCATACTTACAAACTCAAGGGTCGCAATCCGATGAATTAAAAGAATATATAAGAAAAATGGCATTAAGAATTTTTCTAAGAGGCATTAAAGAACCATTGGCCAGCCTCCTACAAGCCCGAAACCCAACGACCTTAACCGAAGCTAGAAATTTATTAACAAACGATTTTCAATACCTCAGCAATAGAAATTATTTTAAGTCAGATTTCAAAATGACCCAAAGTTCAAAACCAAACAATTCGCAAAGTGTTACGCATTTTAAGCAAGATTTTTCAAACCAAAATTTCGAACAAAGAGAAATGCCTGTAATGTCAAATACCCCGAAACAAGAATTTTCTTTTCACAATAGACCGCGTCAACAACCTTTTCAGTCCCCGTACCAACGTCCCCCGCCCCATCATCAACCAACGCCTATGAGTGTCTCCACTGCGAACACTACTCCTCGTTTCCACTCCCGTAATATTGAATTACAAGAGGTAGAAAATGAAAACAACGTTCCTTATCCTGCAGAAGAACATTTAATGACAAATAATTACTTCTCTTCATCAGAAAAAATAGAAAACTTAAATTCTTCCGCCGAACAAGAAATGAGTCCCTTTTCTAGAGATATGCCCAACCCTTGCCCCGCCTTCAACTTGATGAACTTGGGACAAGGACTAAATGAGCTGCCGTATTTTATAATACCCAAACTAAATTTACGAGTTCTGATTGATACCGCCAGCACCAAATCATTTATAAATCCCACCATCGCTCAACAGTTTTTCCCAGAAAAAATTAAAACAGACCCGTTCCAAGTAACGACCGCTCACGGTACGTCCCTAGAAAAATTTAGTACCTTAGTACCGTGTGGAGAACTTTTCAAAAAGAGAAATTTAAACTTGAAATTTTACTTATTCAAATTTCATGACCATTTTGATATGCTACTCGGAATAGACAACCTTAAATTTCTGAACGCCAATATTAACCTGTTTGAGAACACCCTTAACACCCCTCAAATTAGTATACCTGTTTTGTTCTACCAAATAGACAAATCCGCAGAATGTTTTAAAATTGAAGCTAGAACTTTAAAGAGAGTAAAAATACGAATAAAAAATATAAAAGACGGATTAGGGATAATACCCTATACAAAAATCAGCACAATAGAAATCCCCGAGAGCATAGTTAAAGTTGAGAATTACCAAACCTACTGTGCCATGTTAAATCCAAGTGAAAACCCAATCACTATCAAAGCAGCTAAACCGTTGACAGTGGAAGAGTTAGACGAAAAATTACTTGGTCACACATCTAATAGCCTAAATATGTACCAATCCGAAAAAACTGACTGGGACGTTCCAAAACTAAGATAAGATCATTTAAATGACGAAGAAAGAAAAGCAATTTTAAAATTAGTAAAAGAATATTCCGACATTTTTCATTCTGACAAAACCCCTCTCAGTTTCACTAACCAGGTGAAGCACAGAATCAGGACCACCGACGAAAACCCTATCTACACCAAACCATATAGGTACCCCCAAATTTATAAACAGGAAGTACAAGCACAAATTTCTGAAATGTTAGAACAAGGGATAATAAGACCGTCCAACTCCCCATGGAATGCCCCATTAATAGTGGTTCCAAAAAAATTGGATGCCTCAGGAAAACAAAAATTTCGAGTGTGTTTAGACTTTCGTAAGCTAAACGAAAAAACGATAGATGACAAATATCCCCTACCCAATATCACGGACATTCTAGACAAACTTGGAAAAAGTCAGTACTTTACAACTATTGATTTAGCCTCGGGGTTCCATCAGATAGAGATGGACCCAAACAGCATCGAAAAAACAGCCTTCAGCACAGAGAATGGGCACTATGAGTTCCTCAGAATGCCCTTTGGCCTTAAGGGAGCCCCACCGACCTTCCAAAGGGTCATGGATAACATCCTGAGGGGAATACAGAACGAATTTGCCTTAGTGTACATGGACGACATAATATGCTATAGCACCAGCTTACAAGAACACATTATCCGACTAAAAGAAATTTTCGAAAGATTAAGGAAGGCGAATATGAAAGTCCAGCTAGATAAAACAGAGTTCCTGAGAAAAGAAGTAGCCTTTCTAGGACATGTAGTCACTCCAGAAGGAGTAAAGCCAAACAAGGACAAAATCAAATCCATCACCAACTATCCCATTCCAAAAACGACAAAAGAAATAAAGGGTTTTCTAGGACTCTTAGGATACTACAGACGCTTTATAAAAGACTTCGCTGCGTTAACTAAACCTCTCACTAAAAGACTAAAAAAGAACGCCACAATTAACATTACTGACCCAGACTACCAAGAAGCATTCGAAACCTGCAAAAATTTACTCATAAACGACCCAATTCTTCAGTATCCAGACTTTGAAAAACCATTTCACTTGACCACCGACGCTTCAAACTTTGCCGTGGGGGCCGTGTTAAGCCAAATGCATAAAGGAGGAGATCTACCTGTTGCCTTCGCTAGCCGAACCCTAAACGAATCCGAAGAAAGACTATCCACAATTGAAAAAGAATTATTGGCAATAGTTTGGGCGGCAAAATACTTTCGCCCCTACCTATACGGCCGTAAATTTAAAATTTTCACAGATCATAAACCCCTCCAATGGCTATTCTCACTGAGAGAACCCAACTCCAAATTATTTAGATGGAGACTAAAGTTAGAAGAATATGACTACGAAATTTCCTACAAAAAGGGTGCAACAAACACTAATGCCGACGCACTTTCTAGAATACAGTTAAATATGACTGAAACGGAAGACGCAGACGAAATAATCAATGACCTGGTAACGGGATTCTTCATTGAGAATCCTTCGGTAGGTAATTCAAGTCCCCCAGTCGAAGACCAAGTCAATGACGCTGGGCAATCCTTACAAGTAAATTTCGATGAAACTAGTGACTCAGGAGCAACAGTACATTCCAATGCAGACGGAAATACTTTTCTTGCCATCCCTATTTCCGAAAGCCCGGTAAATCATGGGAATAATCAAATCATTATTAATACCGTTCAAGGCAACCCCCGAAAACCAAAAATAATCAAGCTATTTAACTCTAAAACGCGAATCCTAGTAGAACTATCCGTAAATGATTTTGAAAAGGACTTAGTTAGCTTTGTCAAAGAATATGTCACCCCGAAAGTTAAATACTCCATATATTTTGAAGATGACGTTTATGAAAAATTCACGCAATTAATGGTCAAAAATTTCAAAACATCAGAAATAGATTTTACCAAGTGCACCGAAAAATTAATTGACGTCCTGGAGGAAGAAGAAATTCATGAAATTATACGAAACTATCACGTTAGTAAAACTAACCACAGAGGTATAACCGAAACTTACTTGAAAATTAAGCGCATGTATTTTTGGCCAAATCAGAAGAAAACCATTCAAGACTTCATTAACCAATGCGAGATCTGTCTAACCTGCAAATACGACAGACGACCGCTAAAAATCAAATACAACGTCACACCCACAGCCTCAAGGCCCTTCGAAATCTTACACATCGATAAACTAACACTAGACGGATCAAAATTTTTAACCATCATTGACAAATTTTCCAGATACGCCCAAGCCTATTCCGTAACTTCATCCTCCAGTATCGAAGCTGTCAAAGCTCTTATTAAATTTTTCTCCCATCATGGGATACCAGATGTCATAGTATCCGATAACGGTGCTGAGCTAAACAGCACGATGGTCAAGGAATTGATGGCCCTGCACAAAATTAAAATACATTTTATCAGTAGTCAACACCCAGACTCAAACGGCCCAATAGAAAGATTTCACTCCACTTTAGTAGAACACATGAGACTCCTCAACAATCAAGAAGAATACAAAAACGACTCCGTAGTTTCCAAAGTAAATTATGCTCTAGTAGCCTATAACAACAGCATCCATTCAGCTACTAACCTTACACCATTCGAAATAATAAACGGCCACGTGCATAATAGTTCTGTAATAGATTTAGATGTCGAACATCAGTTGACCAATAACTACTTAAATAACCATCGAGACAAAATTCAAATTCTATACGAGAAAATTAGAGAACAGGATCAGGCAAACAAAGAAAAAACCATCGCTAAACGCAACATGACTAGAGAAGACGTAGTAGAAATACCAAAGGAAGTCTACATAAAAAACAAACAACTTCAAAGTAAAACAAAAAACAAGTATAATAAAGAAACCGTTAAAGACGTAAATCCAGGACGAAAAACAGCAATCATAGAACCGAGACACCACAACACAAAACAAAAAATTCACCTGTCTAACGTGAAACGACCTAGAAAATTAAATAAACCTAACCCTTCTACGAGCAGTCACGAAACCTCTAAAGAGTAGTTGCATATCATCCAAGGCCTATTGGTGCTCTTAAATTCAGCCTATCAAATGAGAACGCGCACTGTGAAGAGGAAATTCTTGTCCGCGGGACTACCTCGAATTGTCATTTAATTAATTTAGAGATTGTCAAAAAAAGAAACTACACCCATTCCCGAGATTAATCAGTATCTTGGAATTTTGGTTAACGAGGAAACAATAGAAATAAAAAGAGATAAGGAAATAGAAACTAGAACCTTGAAAGGTATTTTTCTCATTGATAATAGGATTGTGTACCACTCAAATTTAGACGCTGCCCATTTAACCATACCTAGCCTATGGACCATTCTGCTCTATATTTTATTGATTTGTCTTGTAGCAATTAAGAGACCAGATATTATTAAGAGACCAATCCCCGAGAGTATCACCGGCATACGCCTTCCAGACGATGCCAGGATCTAAGGGTGGAGGAGTTACGTATGTTAAAATCATTGATCTAGCGTTATTAAATAGCAAAGTAAGATAGATTTAATTCTAGAATTAAGTGGGGGGAAGGAAAGCTGTGAGAAAAGGAAACGATGGGAAATGAGTCTTGGGCAGACATCTAAGCGTACCACTTCGTATTTTAATCGGGTTTTTCTGTAATTAAAGTGAAAAGTATTCTTGTGAAATAAAGTTTTTTTTTTAAAAACTAAATTTTCCGGAGTTATCACTTATCTTATATAAATAGATTTTTTTTTTTTTTTTTTTTTTTTTTTTTTTTTTTTTTTTTTTTTTTTGGCATTGATTAAGAAATCATACAGCCATAATATATACTTTTTAGGATTAGGAGATTAGGGTTTAATGTTTACCTTTTATTAGGATTTAGGGGGATTTCTCCCACGCCAGGGATCCTTCAATAAGCGACTTCATGTTAAAATTTATCGTTTAGTTAGCTTACGCAGGTTCCCCTGACGCCAGAGGCTACTTTGAAGCGTTATTTCTTAAGGCATGGAACGAGAAAGTGAGGGAGTTACATTGATGTTAGGATTAAGTGCTTTGTTACTAAATTATACTTTGAGATTAATATCGACAATGAACTTGTAAAGACTTTTGTAAACTTCAACCGAATTGGAGGCCAATATGGACTGATAGTTGAATGGGGACACTATCAGGTCACTCAATTCGCGGAACAGCGAGACTCTTCTATTGTCATAATTAAGGCATTCCATTATCGCGTGCTCCAGCGTCCCTGGTGCCTCGCACCGATCGCAACTGCCTGACAAGGTCACACCCAACTTTTGTAAGTACTGCTGACATAGCCCATGGTTGGACCGTAACCGACATATTGATCTTATAAGGTCTTTATTCAAGTATTCCACTGAGAACCATGTTTTCGTAGAGGGTTTGGGAAACATTTTTTTGTAGAAAGCGCCCTTATTGGATATTGAGAATAATTGTTCCCATAATTTGAGGTGTGAAGACAAGAGTGGACGAAAATGATCAAAATATGGGAAGGACTGGTTCACTATTATGGCAGAGGGATTGAGGTGACACGTTTTCGCTAAGTGATCCGCTCGATTATTACCCTTTGTGCCCGTATGGGCGGGGATCCATTGTAGAACAATAGATTTGTAGTCTGTCATATCCGCTATTAATTTAATAATTTCAATAATGATATTGTGAGTTTTCGAGCTAATTGTGATATTTTCTAGGCAACTTACAACACTTTTACTGTCACATAGGATTACTAATTTCGAATGTCCAGTTTCGAGGAAGTATTTTATAGCTTCTTGCACTGCAAACAGTTCAGCTGTAAAGATTGAAGTGGTGGGCGATAATATGAATTGTTTTCCAGAATCAAGCAAGGGGTCAAAGATAGCACAACCTACATGAGAATTAGTAGCGGAGCCATCTGTAAATATTTGATAGTGATCTGGGAAAGCTTTGGAGATGTATTTTTCCGGTGTTAGGACGACGGCATTAGCAGGTGAGGGGGTTTCGTAATATTTTACTTTAAAGTTAGAGCCGGAGAGAAATGTAGAAAAAACTGGTCCATTTAATTTAAAGAGGGGCAACATTTCGTCAGAGAGTACTGAACGACATATATTGTTGAGGCTACGAAAGCTGAGGCACAGCAAGGGAGATTTCTTCTTTCTCCAGTAACTGGATGTTAGATCTAGTTGGTTCAGTTCTGATATTTGAGAAAATAATTGAGGGTAAATACCTTTGACTTTAAGCAGCAGTCTGTCCGACAAAATAGATCTTCGTAATTGCAGAGGATGTTCTCCCGCTTCACTCTGGAGGACATCTATGGGGGTAGATTTTAGAAGTCCCAGACACAGCCGTAGACATTTCGCACCCCGTGAATAGCAGTGTGACAAATGAAAAATCGTCTTTGTTGGGAATCGACATTTGAAGTTTTGAACGTAAGACTTTGTTAGCAGATCCATTATATATTTATTTCAAACATAGTTCGAGGTTCCTGGTGATTTGATGGTGGCTCATCCATCTATCCCAGCCAAACGAGCACTCGAAAAAATTGTTTCAATAATTTTTATCATAAATTTTAAAAAAAGTTGGGAGTTGTAACGTTACTATTCCAGAAAATGTCAATTATTTCTGACTAGTCGTCACAGATTGTTGAGGAACAACTCGAAAATAGTTTTAATTTACTGGGAGAGTAGTGTAACAACTCAAAAAAGTAACAGTACTCGCGGCTTAATTTCTCCGCGATGGGCTCTCGGTCTCGATCGAAGCCGGTACAATGAAGAAGTAGCATTGCTACTCCGATTGATCAACCGCTTCAGCGTGAGAAATAGTAGTGTAACTACCGCTCCCAAGCGTTACCTGGCCGTCCTAGAAATAGCACACTACTATTTTAGTGTAGGGCTTGCCCAGACCTACCTACCTAGAGGTATAACTCGAAATTCGATATTTTTGACTTGTAACACTGCTATTCTCAGGGTGCGATTTGTTTTGTATAACATCTAATTTATTTAAGTGAGTTTTAGCAGCCTGTCCGTAGAAAACAGCCCCATAATCAAGTAGCGAACGAATAGTGGCTTTATAAAATAATAACATTGTAGTTGGGTCAGCTCCCCAATGAGTATGACAGACCATTCGCATTATATTAATATATTTTTCTGATTTAGTAACCAGATGGTTTATGTGTATTGACCAATTCAATTTACGGTCCAGATATATTCCTAAAAATTTGACTTCGGATTTTACAGGAAAGGAAGCGTCACCTATGGCGACACTATCCGGAAGCGGCAACGCTCTCGCCCGGGAGAAAGGACAAATTGTCGATTTTGAAGGGGAAATGATTAGGCCCAGATCGAAAAGAAAACCCTGAACCGCGAGAACACCCTCTCTCAGTGAATTCAAAGAAGCAGCTGGTGATGGCCCAACGACGTAAATGCAGAGATCGTCGGCATACTGTAAGATGTTTACGTTTGCCGGCAGGACACTTTCTATCGCTTGAACGTAAATGGCATAAAGGATTGAACTTAGTATGTCCCCTTGAGCTAAGCCCGAGCGCGCAATTCTAGGGCCCAATATTTCGTTGCTAACCATAAGATGTAGGCGTCGATCCTCAACTAATGCCATGACTAATTTCACGAAGTTGTAACATATTCCTAAATTGATCATTTTTTTGGCCAGGATAGTGAGATTGACGTTGTCGAAAGCGCCTGTGATGTCCAACATCATAGCTAAAACGGATTTGTTTTCAGAAAATGCAATTTGAATGACTGTGGTTAAGTGAGCTATGCTGTCGATACAAGATCGACCTCTTCTAAAGCCAAACTGGCTGTACGGCAGAGCCCTATTGTTCTCCAGCCAATATGCGAGCCTGTTTTTCAAGATTCTTTCGAAAGTCTTGAGGAAACATGAGGATAACGATATTGGTCGATAAGACTCACTAACGTTCGGCTTTTTACCTGCTTTGAGTACGGGTATAACGCAGAAGTCTTTCCAGTCTTCCGGTACTTTGCATTCCCTAATTATTTTATTAAATAGTTTAACTAAGTCATTTTTTGTTGTGAGAGGCAGATGTTTTATTATGGGGTAGTCGAAATGATCCATCCCAGGGGCAGTGTTACAGGAACCCGGGAGAACTCTATCCAGTTCTTTTAGCGAAATTTCTCTGGTTAATAGAGAAGACATGATATGACCGCTGTATTATGTTTCAATTGGTGGGGGGGAGGCGAGATCCGGTGTAAGTTTGCGTAGAAAATCGTCACACCATTCTCGGGTTTAGCGAGGGGTGGAAGAGGGATGGCTGAGTTTTTTAATGCTTTAAGTTGGGACCAGACATTTTTTATAGGTGTGTTCCTGTTAAGTTTTTCACAGAAAGCTTTCCAGGAATCTCTTTTTGCATTTTTATACACTCTTTTGGCAGCTGCGCTTTTATTTTTGAAGTTTAAATAGGTCGACAGGGATGGTTTTTGTTTAAATAATTTGAATGCCTCTTTCCTTTCTTCCGATGATTGAGAGCATATCTGGTTCCACCATACAGCAAGTTTCGTTACCGATGTTGTTGTTTTGGAGCGGCTCGGCATTGAAACCTCGCACGCCGAGTTTATATTGTCAGTTAATGCCCTATAGTTATCGTTGTTGTTTGTTTCTAATTTTGTTTGAAATACTTTCCAGTCTGCTTTGTGAGATCTCCACTTTCTAAGTGTGGACGGACGTGTAAT
The DNA here is from genome assembly GCA_038030265.1 of Corythucha ciliata. Lineage (NCBI taxonomy): Eukaryota > Metazoa > Arthropoda > Insecta > Hemiptera > Tingidae > Corythucha > Corythucha ciliata. Next base: position 62,709,620 of record CM075938.1, read on the forward strand.
ACTTAGAGAGTGACGTGTGGATGCTACATGAATAGGAAGGTGATCCGATCCCATAGGATTTTAATGTTCTTCTTTTTTATTAAAGAAGTCGGTGTTCGAAAGAAAATGCGTAAGCGGTATATATTTTGAATGTGAACATAAATCATACAAGAGCATAAAAAATCAAAAGCGATGAATGTTAACTGAACGAGTAAGATAAAAAGATAAAGGATAAAACGATACGTAATTGGAACTTCAAGAACGCCGTGACGTCACTGGAGTCGGTACACCACAAGGATCCTGGAGGACTTCCCAAGAAAAATATGGTGATATGCTGGCTGAACAGAATGTTAAATCAATCGCAGAAAAATAAGTGGGGGTTTGAGAGTTCACACAGGTTGGGGAACCTGAATTTAAAAAGCAGATATTTGTAGCATTAGCCGCGTTAAGTAGTTCGACACCTTTTCTCTGTGAGAAGTGGGATCCAAACGCAGTATTATGACAGTTGAAGTCACCCATTATCAACGATGGTTGAGGAACTGAGTTAAAGAAGTTAGTCCATTGTGCCTCAGAAAGATTGTTTGTTGGGCTGTTGTATACCGAAATTAGATGTAGAAAATCCCCCGTAGGCAGACGCAAGGAAATACCCAACGTCATGAGCCCGTCTATAACCGATAAGTTATCAATAATTTTGAAAGAAAACCCTTGTTTTATCAAAAGCGCAACTCCTGCTTTGCCGTCTCTCCGGTCCTTACGAACAATTTGGTAGTCTTTTATCCGATAGGTACGGTTTGGAATAAACCATGTTTCGGAAATCGCTGCTGCGATGTAATCGTCGAGTGTTAAGAGACTTTCTAACTCACATAATTTGGACGCTAATGATCGCGCATTCCACTGAATTATCTTCAGTTCAGAAACTAACATAAAATATCACGGTGAGTGTTATTTTTTAGAAATAACACCCTCGGTTTTTTCCCTGAGTAAAATAATGATGTCTTCTTCAGTGTATTTAGAATTGTCATACCCGATAGTTCGTAAAAGGGAAAGAACTATATTAACTATGTCTTTGTTTAATGACTCTGAATTTACAGAACAATTTTTCGATTGGTTCGGATGATAGGGGTTTGAGGGGATTAAGCCGCCCTCTACCTGTTTCCTATTTAAAGAAAGGTCGTGCTTACTTAACTGAGGAGAGAAATTAAATGACTTGTTTGATTGAGGAGGGGGGGAGAGCATTCTTTTAGTTGACCGAGGGAATGAGCTTGATGATGCATATTTCCGAGTATTAGAGTTATTATCTGTACCTAAAGCTGGAAATTCTGTTTGGCTGTAAATCAATGGAGCTTGAAGAGGAACAGCAAATGATTTTCCCTCTACCTTCATTTTTGCCTCAAAGTAGGGAATGTTTGATTCCGACATGACTTTTTTAATTTTTTTTTCTTTTTCAAATTGAGGGCATTGCCCTTTCTCTTTGGCTGAATGAGGACCCTTGCAATGTAAACATTTCACATTTGCTTCAGTGCAATCTTTATCTTCGTGAGCAGAACCACATCTACAGCATCTTGTTGCACCTTTGCATTGGTCTTTGTAATGCCCATATCGATAGCACTTTACACATTGTACAACTCTTTGTACGAAAGGGCTTATTGTACAAAAAACACGATGGATAGAAACGTAGGGAGGAAGAGATTGCCCCCTAATCGAAAAAGATACCGATTGAGTTGGAACATACTTAATATTACCTTTGTCATCTGTTACTCTACGTGATAATCTTTTAAGATATAATATTTCGAGGTTTTCGCCCAACGGACCTTTGATACTTTGTTTTATCTCTTCTTCGGTCAGACAGGTATCAACACCTCTGATGATTCCCTTCCGTTGAATAACGTAATGGGGGATAAAAATTTTAAATTTTTTTTCCGTCCAAATTGGAGCATTTATTAAAGAGTTGGATAATAATAATAATATATATATATATAAAGTCATTGACTTCAGGGATTTGTAAATCATTATGTAGAAGAGAGTTCCTGACGTACCATGGAGCGCCAGAAATCACTCGTAGGACCCGATTTTGGAAAGTTTGTATTCGTTTCACCTGCGAGTTAGATGCTGAGCCCCATAATTGGCAACCATACAACCACACAGGTCTTAGAACCACCATGTAAATTAACCGCTTGATGTTCAAAGGTAGTGGGGACTTGCTGTGGAGAAGGAAATACAGTTGCCTGAAGCGGTGCCTTAGCCGGTGGAGTAATTCAGTGATGTGTACATCCCATGTTAGTTTTTTATCAAGTTGAAGACCGAGGTATCCAACAACCTGTTTGTGCGGTATTGTTTCTCCGCTCAGTTGAATAGACGGAGTTGTCGTTTTTAGTTTATACGTGAATTGCATCAGAGTAGATTTTTGAGGATTTAACTTTGTTCTCCAGCGACAGCACCAAATCCCTAACTCGTCTACGTAACTCTGCAGTTCTGTAAGCGAAATTTGGTCAGGTCCAGGGGAAAGAATAGCCTGATCATCGGCAAACTGCGCAATAGTGAGTGTGGAGGAACTAGATAGATCATGTACATAAAATGTGTACAGTATGGGCCCTAGGACACTCCCTTGAGGCACTCCTGCTCTTATATCACACACTGGGGAAACTGAGTTTTTAACTTTAACCGAGAATGTTCTGTTGTGCAAATAGGAATATATTAATCTATAAAGTGAATCCGATACCACTGATTTTAGTTTGATTAGGAGACCTGGTATCCAAACGCGGTCGAACGCCTTCTCTGTGTCCAAAAAAACTGCATGGCATAATTCCTTCCTTTCGTACGTTTCCAGGATAGTGTCCACGACTCTGTGGAGTTGCTGTACGCAGGAGTGAGAGCTCCTAAAGCCGAACTGAGTAGGAGGTAGCAGTGGGCTGATCGGACCCAATAAGAGTGGCAGTAGTAGGCGTTCGAAGATTTTTGAGAAGAGTGGTAATAGACTGATGGGTCTGTATGCGGTAGGATCAGTTCGTTCTTTCCCAGGCTTGTGAATCATTGTTATGATGGCATACTTCCAGGCTGTGGGGAAGTATCCAAGACGGAGCATGGCGTTGAATATTTGTGTTAAGAACACCAGAGGTTTGCGAGGCAGCGCTTTCAGTAGGGGTTGAGTGATTAAGTCATACCCCGGAGCTTTTTTTGTTGGGGAGCGAGAAATGGCATTTTTGACCTGGCCAGGCGTGAAGTGGGCTGTGAACGGTGTTAGCTGCAGTGGTTCATCCAATCTAGTTTGAATTTCTTCATCGAAATGTACATCATGCGGTGGATTGGGTGTGAATTGTTCTCGGAGCATGTCTGAAAACAAGCGGGACTTTTCAGCTGACGTACAGCGGTATAATTGTCCATCCTTCAACGGTGGGATCTCCGAGATTTCTTTTGTTAGGTACTTGGTTTTTTTCCACAAGCTACCATCATTGGCATGCAACGATGATAGTTCAGTGAGAGTGGCGGCGTGATGTTCCTCTTTCAGAGCCAAAGTAAGCTCTCTCGTAGCATTATTGTATGCAGTTTTATGAGGGGGGTAGCGGGTCTGTTCCCATAATCTCCTGCAAGATTTGTTGAATGCGGGGAGATGGTCGAGGGTATTTTCTGGTCCTTGGCCTGTCAGTTGAACTACCTAGTGATGCGGCAGTTTGGATGTTCCTCGTCAATGTTGCAACTGCTTTGTCCACGTCTTGGGGAGTTTTGAGAGAAATTTGGAGATTAGTTAGCTCATTCATACTGTCCGAATAAGCTTTCCAGTTGAAGGGATGTTTTATGAGTGTCGCGTTTTCGGTTATGTGAGGACAACTGCCAATTTCGATGATAACTGGACGATGATCAGAGGACAACTCGTCGAGTACCGCTGGAGCCGAACATAGGTGGGATGCATGTTTACCGATGAAGAAGTCGAGCACATCGGGGGTATGAAGGTTGTTGTCCGGATAGTACGTTGGTTGCACAGGAAAAATAGGCTCTAATGATAACCGGTGGACTATGTCATTAAGGATCACTCCTCTCGGATTAGATAGGTTGGACCCCCAGCGCCGGTGCTTGCTGTTGAAGTCGCCCCCAATTATAAACCGTGTACTCATCTCATGGAATAGTCCAAAAAAGTCTGCTTCGCATATTCTATTTTTAGGAGCCGAATAGAAAGATCCAACCTGATATTGTTGATCTTGAATTTTTATTAGTATTCTGGCCACTTGCATGTTTTCCTCAATTACGGGAAGAAGTTCATCGTGTAGTATGTTGGCCTTGACAATCAATGCAGCTCCTCCCTGGCTGGAATTGCTGGGATGATCAGCTCTATAAATTTTGTAATTAGGTATTACTAGTTTTTTTATGCAAGGCTAATTTAGTTTCTGTTAAAAGAGCTATATCGATGTTATGAGTGTTCAAAAAGTGCAAGAGTTCATGATATTTACTCATGATTCCACGGGCATTCCATGTGCTAAGTTTGAGTGTCGTCGCTGAAGGCGTCATTTTTTGTTTTGCATAATGTTAGGGACGATTTGGGTAATCATTTGGATGAGAGGCGTAAGCAATTGAAGGAGAGAATCGAGTTTCTGTATTACTTGGTTAAGTATCAACCCGGTTGAGTCGTTATTTTGATTTGGACGAGTCGCATCTGCGTATGTTCTATCAGAAGTAATCTGGTAGGTTCCAGTGCGATTGGAAGGTACCGCGTTTCTTTGGTTGTGGTTTTTCTCTAAGTTAGTTGACTCATATCTAGATGGTTTAGATAACGAGGAAGCCTTTTGTATTTTCAGATGGACGGGACAGCCTTTATAATTCGCCGAGTGTGGTCCGCTACAGTTGACACACGTAGGCGGTGCTTGGGTCGGCTTAGTGCAGTTCGAGGTCTGATGATGTCCTTCACATTTCACACATCTGGGTGTCATATGACAGTAGTTTTTAGTGTGGCCGTAGGATTGGCAGTTGGTACACTGCAAAACATTCCTACGGGGTTTAGGGGGTTCCACTTTGATTACACCACCGTAGAGACGATCTAGTTCGTAGATTTTTTCTATTCCCGGGGTGTGTTTAAGGTCTAGGAAAAAGAGGGACAGCGGCGTTTTCGTAACTGGATGATGTACTGGGAGCATTTGGGTTGGCTCAAAACCTTTTAGTTTTAATTCCTCAATTATTTCCTTGGTGTCACATGTAAAATGCAGACCTCGTATTACTACACGCAGGCAGCGTTCAGACTTAACTTGAAAACTGTAGTATTCCGCTTTTTTCCCCTCCAAGTACTTTGTGGCCGTTCTATAACCATCAATGGTTGAGAAAATGAATTTTACCTTGTTATTACCCACTGTAGAGTGTTTGTAGTCAGTTAGACCAAGTTCGTTAAAGTTTTTAATGATCAGACTCATGTTGCTTACATTTGTGACAAAGATGGGCGGGGGTCGGTCAGTTTTTTTATCGGTTGGAGATGTGTTTACATTGGTTGTACCTGAACTTTCGACGGTCATGTTTTCAAGTTGTTGTAGTGGAGCGAAGGGATTAGGAGATATAAACGTATCTAAGTTACGCAATCTTTTCGGGTTCGGAGGTCCCCCGTCAGATGAACCGGGTATTTTCCCTCGAACGTAAACACACGGCACTCAAAAGTTGATAAATAACTTTTTTTATGTTTTGACAATAACTAAGAATGACAATAACTAAGAATGTTTTTTTGTTTTTTAACAATAACGACTCGAACGATGTAACTCCTTCGCTCTACGTTGAGCAACTGTGACTATCCTATCGTCCTGGATAGGAGCTGTCCAGGGAGTCCACGCAAAGAGCGAATCCACCCAGGAGAAATCCCCTCTCGGAACTCAAACTGCACCCACCGGGTCAGTGCATGTCACGCGTCATTTGTTCTTATTGTGTCCGGCAATTAATTGAATAATTGAGGTTAGATGACCCTAACTACTGACATTTATGGGATTACTTCTCTTCTCACCGCACCGCACCTCCGCTCAGTTGGTAAGAGCATCAGGCGCAAAACTAGGAGGTCGTGGGTTCGATTCCCCACCTGGGGAGCAATTTTTTTTCGGAACTCAAAACAAGTAAAGAAGTAACTAGGTATTTAATTTAAAGATTAATTTCTTTATTTTCAGCCTCCTCACTTCCTCGAATTCACAGTTGTGACTATGGTGGTGCGGTGAGGAGGGGAGTAGTCCCCTAAATATGCGTATAGATAGGGTCATCTAAGCTCAATTATTAAAGTATTTCTTCAAATCATTGCTGAAGAGGGGCAAAGAGATTAGATCCCCCCCCATTGCCCACTATTCACCCACTAACGACCACTTTGCTGGTAATCACGCTCGCACTCTCTCAACATAGTGTAAACGAAAGAGTCTTGATTCACCCTCACACCCTTTTTGCCCGTCACTCTCTCTTGACTTTCGGCGCAGATGTTCATTACGATCGTTTCAACAGCCTCTTGTAATAATGTGAAACACGATATTATTGTTTGTTTGGTGTCGACGTGAATAATTTGAGTACCACCACCACCACTATACCGCAGGTCTTGAAATGGCTAAAAGAGGATGACGACCTAATTATGACTTCATCTTTTAAAGGGGACGCGGGGGAGAGTTTCATTACATTCTAATAAATTACTAAAATAAATCGATCCTAACAATAATAAATTGAAACATTTTGAACGTCTCTCCCTCCTTTGACAGCGTGTAATGGAGCTCAAAAATGAAGAACGTGACGGTCGATGCACTGTAAAACTTGGGGGGGGGGGTGAAGAAGAAGACTCGTGTCGAAAAATAAGTTGGTGACAGTGAAAGAGCTTCCTCTTACTTTTCCTTGAAAATAAAAGAAGAAGCCGAAGAGTACCCGACATTTATCTACCACACTGGAGTTTGAGGAGGGTGGGGGGGGGGGGCGAAAGAGAGCCCTCCACTCTCTGCCGCTCATTTATTTCTTTTCTTCACCCCTATAACTCTTTTGAGGGCAAGAGATTCATAACTGAACGTCCCTCTTCGTACTCTGGACCAATTTACATTTCAGAGTTGAAAAAAAAACCTCTCGTCGCCAATTTTCACGCGAGGCAAGGCTCTTTTGTTTTCTGAATAATACATACGAATATGAATTGTTGGGGAAGTCGAGAGAACTTTTTGACAGCAATGAGTTAGAAGGGATAGCGAGGTTTATGGTGTCAAATGTGGGGATTTTTTTTTTTTTTTCTCTAACAAGAAAAAGTTTTTCGGGATTTCAATTGTATATGAGAGAAAAAGATAAGAAATTCCGGTGATTTAAGTGCGAGAAGCTAGCGAATTTATTAAAGTGAAGACAAGTTTCAACTTCAACTCTTTTAATGAGTGGTAATATAGCAAGAAATGGGAAAAGTTTATAATTATTCAAATTCTTTTTCTAAAAAAAGAAAAATCCGGTGAGGTAATAGATTTTTAAATTACGAGAATTCATGAGAATAAATGAGAGGAGCATCCTCACCCAATGGAAACGAACGATTAATTATATTGTGACGTCATCATATTTTGACAGCTCATTGTTCTCTTTTTCAGTTGAGAAAGAGGGGGAAAAAAATTGAAATTTTAAAGTCTCTTAGTCCCCTATAAATGAAATCAATTTCGAAAAATGAGCGGTTTTTTTATTCTCGTCCTTTTCTATATAGCAGAACAGCGGTGAGTACGCATCCACCACCACCACCACCACCGCTGCTTATGCTTTCCCACCGGCCACCGAAGGGTGAGAAGGGGGATGGATCGATCGTTTTCAACCCTCTGTGTGTGTGTAACGAGGAAAAAGGGTGGAAAAATCCTCCCTCTTGTTGGATGTTGGGGGGGGGGGAGGTTTCCAAACTTGACATGATAAGGCCGCCCCCCTCAGTCGGTGTTCGTCGCTATGTCTCAGAGGTTTTAAAAACCCTTGGGAGGAAGGGGGTGACTTCCTGAAGTTTTCCAGCCATGTGACATTTTGTCTGTTATTTATTTTATTTTGTTATAAGCGTCTTTCTTTTATTTTCTTCCGTACACGCGAAGGTTAATCACATTTTTTCCGCGACTAAATAATCAATCAACCCAATCTGTCGCACATTCCCTGTAATATCGCGTCAAAATCCGTCCCGTTAAACCCTTACCAACTTCTTCGTACGAAATCAAACATAAATAATACACATTTTTTCAAAGAATGGAAGGCTATCCCGTTATGCAATTCGTCGAATACCGAATGCCAACGAGTAATAACATCAGAGTCCAACCAGGTAAGATGTTATTATTTTGGTGTTAAAATTGCCTAGCAACTGTGGCTGCGTTTTGATTTTTTTGCCTTGTTATTTTCTCTGGCGACAAAAAAAAAAGTTCGCAACAAGTTGAGCTTTCGTACACGCAAAATTCAAACATTTATCTCTCGCCCCCTGTCAAGTGTTGTGATCCAGCGTCATCATATATGAGAGGTGCTTTGTCAACACAATTGATGTTATAGCGGTAGGGGTAGGAAGGGGGAGATATTTCGATGCTTTTATAGCGTGACGATTATTTGATAAAATTTTCTCAAAGCAATAAAAAGTCGAAGGGCCATTTGTAGGGCAAAAGGGTTTATTGGTGTTTTTATTTGATTGAAACTGCCCTCGTTTTTAGGGGTTTCAATTAAAACAGAACTTCTGGGGGAGGGGGGGAGGGGGAGAGAACATAAAAAGTCAGCCAGAAGTGTTGGTCTAACAGCCCTCCACCTAACTCCGGTTTCTTTCAAATAGTCGCGTAAACGAGCTCCCTCAATCTGAATGAGAGTGCCTCGCGAGTCATCGAAATGGTCTTTAACTAATTCTTTAGACCTCTTGTTGGCCTTTAATTGTAAGATCCGCTTTTCCTTGCCACATTTCGTCAATTTTTGTATTCCAGCCCACGACACTTACAGCCTATCAGCATCACCGACAGCGAAAAAAAAAATGTTTGAATTCCAAATGTACCTATGGAATAAAACACAATTTAAACGGCCTGCCCTTTTTTTCCTCCGTATTTCCTTTGCTGAAAAAATGGAGAGGGGGATGAGGATATTTATTTTTAAAAAGATTCAAAAGGGAGAATATTAAAATAAAAGAGAAACGTTCAATGGTAAAATCAGCGGCATAATCTTATTCCCTTCCCTTTATAGTACTTTTCTCTTTTAAATTCTGACAATTTCCCTTTTGAAGAGGAAAAAGGAATCAAAAGGGAAAAATGTTTGTTCGAAATACGTTCATTTCTAGGGTTGAGCATTGAGCAAAGAAAATAAAAAAACTGTTTGAACTAACAAAAATGCCTTAAAGGGGTGAAACGAGTCTCGCTTTTCCGCCGCCCCTGAATATTTTAAAACGCGTTTTTCTTAAATAGTTTATCGTCCGTTAACCCGCTTGTTTTGCAAATTGTAAATGTTAAAAGACGCTAGCAGTATAATTATTTGTCCTTATTTGTCCATGAGGCATGAGGTCTAAAAAACCTCTTTCAAAAACAAAATCCAAATTGTAAGGTCAGAAATGACAGTTTTTAGGCTGAGTAACCGGTTTTTGGAGTGGGGTTGGCGCTTTTCTTGTTCCTCTTTTACAACTCAATGGATTTCACCTCTTCAAGCAACAATTTTGCGAATTTCGCCCTTGAGAAAATCAATTTCACGAGTTTCTCTCTATACATGAAAGCCAATTTCGCAGGATTGACTACACAAAAAGCGAATTTTTACAACGTTAATCCTTCAAAAAATCCTACTCCACAGACTTGACTTATACAAAAATGAATAACTCATTGGCGGAGAAACAATTTCAAAGAGGTGTAGCCGAACTCTGGAAAAAGGTCCCACCCACCCCCTAATTATAGTCAGGGGTGGGCAAATTACAGCTTTTTGAGAAATTAATTATAAATTACAAATTACTTCCAAAAAAGCGGATTAATTACAAATTGCCAATTACTTTTCACTTCCACAAATAATTCCAATTACAATTACTGTAATTGAATTACTTTTTCAATTACCAATTACCCAAGAGCTGGATTTGTGGAACACGCAAGCGTCTTGCCCTTGTTCACTGTCATTTTTTTAGTGCGTCCAACCAACAATTGAACGATAGGAAGCAGGAACAGCATAGCCCCAAGATGCCAAACGCGTCGCATGAGTAGGGTTGCGAAATGTCCGGGGTCAAATTTTTGCTAATTTGGCTAATTTTGCCCCACATCCCCAGCCTGTGAACTGTCACGGGGAACCCCGGATAGTCATGGTTTGCTAATTTGCTAATGGCTGATTCGTGGTCTCGCGATGCAACGTCCAGACTAAAATTAAGGAAAAAATCGCTGATTCCCGGTACATGGAGGCCATTCTACGAATAAATTGTGAAAATCAACGCAAAACGTTTTGTGTAAAGTTGAGAACACAATTACAATACGCTATAATATTGACAAATAAAAGACGCTTTCAGGTTAAAATTGGCCAAAAATGTCAAATTTACAACTGAAATGGCGTAAAATCGCCCATTCGCGTATGAAAAAGGGAATAGGATGCTGAATAGACGCAAAATTAGCACAAAACGCTATTTCACACTGAAATTGAAAAAATCGCTAATTTGCAATTTGCAGATATAGAGTTATGGAAAAACGTTAATTCGCGGATACAAAATGAACAAAACCACTAATTCGCGGAAAAAATTGAAAAAATCACCAATTAGCGCAACTAAAATTAAGAAAAACGTTAATTTTCAGTTCAAATTGGGGGAAAAGTGCTAATTCTCAGTTAAAAATGGGAAAAATTGTTAATTTGCAGCTTAAATTGAGTCAAACGCCGATTCTTGGCAAAAATTGACAAAATTCAGTAGATAATGCACGGGTTGCATTGAGATGCTACCACGCTGCTAAAATTTATAAAAGCGAAAATTCGCTTAAAATTGAGAAACTTCAATAATTCACGAATCAAGTGTCGCGAAATTTATAATTTAAAAATGATGATTTTTTGTCAGACAATGATGGATAGATGTACATTTTTTGGTTTGAAAAAAAAAATTACATTTATAATTAAATTCGTACCTTCTGAAGGCATTTTTGTGGCTAAAATCAGAAAAATGGCAGATTCATGCATGGCTATAGTACAATGTTACAATTACGCTAATTCACGGCTAGAACTGAAAAGAAGCAATAATCTATATCTATAAAAGTTTTATAAAATTGCTAATGTGGTGGTATGATGTGAAAACCTGCTAATTTGCGGGTAATGTTTATAAAATAAAATAATCAGCCTGGTCAAATTAAGAAAAAGGTTAATTTTAAGCCTAAAAATTGAGAAAATTGCTAATTCGCGGCTAATAATGGAAGAAATCGCCAATTTACAGCTGGAATTGCGCCAGACGCCAATTTGTGACTGAAATTGAGAAAATTCGCCAATTCACAGGTTTGAAACGCCACGACACGTCGCCGCTACAATTTTAAAAAAGCGCTAATTCGCGGCAGGGCTGCCAGGTGTGGGGATTTTTCCCCAATGTGGGGATTTTGGTAGACCTTTGGAGAAATGGGGAATCCGCCGTTAAAGTGGGGATTTTATATATATGCTAAGGGTAATGAGGAAGTTTCACGTTTTCAACAAAAAAATCGATAGAAAAAAGAGAGGATGGGTGGATCAATCCTTCCATGTAAATAAATAAAACATTGGAACCCTTCGGAAATATATTCTTTTAATTAACAAAATTGGCATATTTGAAATACCACCAAATCGAACATTTTCCACAACGTAATATTCGCTGCCTTCTCGCCCTTGTCGGTCGCTCGCACGGTCCTTTTCTTGCCTCTAAATTGTTAATTTTTTGTTAATCATTCATTCGTTTATAATATGGGAGCAAACATGCTAGCTGGCGTTATTTAAATGACAGGAGATTTCCTAAATTCAGCAGATGAGTAAAAATTTCCACCGTGATTGAGGCCCGCCACAAATTGAGCCCACGCGTGGGTCACCCAAGCTCAAAAAACAGTTGAAAGACTATCCATTTTCAACTGTATTTTGAGCTTGGGTGACCCACGCGTGGCCTAAATTTGCGGCGGGCCTGGGCCTTATTCCCTACACATTTATCATTGTGTTAGTTTTGTAACCTAATCCATCGATGAATTATTCATGAACACGCCCCCCTAAAACTTCTGAAATGTTTTATAGCTTGGAATTTATGTCCCTGTTGCCTATTTTGTTTGTAAAATAAATTGGTTTGTTTGTTTTTTTCGAGTTTTGACTTTTCAGCCTTCACTGGCATGGATTGCCGGGAGGAGTTTGGGGGGGGGGCAGCTGAGTGGGGAAATTAGCGGCTCAGTGGGGAAAAAAGTGGGGAAAACCTCTTCGGGGGACCTGGCAGCCCTGATTCGCGGTTGTAATTGAGAAAAATTCTTATTTGCACCAAAAACTGAATACACGCCAATTTGCGGATTCTGAAGGCAGCTTTTCAGGCTGAAATTGAAAAAAAAAAAAGCTAATTTGTGGCAATAGGTGAAGAAACCGCTAATTCCCGAGAAAAACTGAGGAAAATCGCTCATGCATTGCGTATGGTGAAACAAAAACATCGTAATTCATGAAAAGTCCCCCTATTTTGCGGCTAATATTGAAGAAAACACTAAAGAAAAACGTTAATTTCCAGCTGAAACTGAGAAAAGTGCTAATCCCCTGGTAAAAAGATTAAAAAATCGGTAATACGCTGATGAAATTGAGGGAAACGTGGATAACTAAGAAACATCGCTCTCGTGATAAAAACGATACTTTGCTGCTAAAGTTGAGAAAATGCGCAAATTCATGGATATGGAAGGTGGTGGGGCAAAACCGCTAATCTGCGGCTGAAATTGAGAAGAACGATACACTCGGCCAAAATTGAGAAAAGCGCTAATTTACGAGTAGAGTCCAAAAATCGCCCTTAAATGAGAGATTGAGGCTATGATGAGGCCAGCAAGATGTCCATATTCAACAGTGTGCTGGCGTTGTTCTCTTTTTTATCCGTGAATTTGCGTTTTTCTCAGTTTTAGCCGCGTGAATTAGCGCCTTTTCTCAATTTCAGCCACGAAGTTGCCTGAATTAGCGTTATTCTCAATTTTAACCGTGAAAATACTTTCTGAAAAATGCCGATTTTTCCAATGGAATCACTTACAGGACGTTTCTCGCGATGATTCCTCTGATACAACTCTATGGCCGCTCCTTTTATTCATCTGATGGGTAGAGGAATAATGGTTTTTCGAGGGACTTTTAAGGGTTGTAACAATGGGAACGTCACTATAGTCAGGGCTGGGCAGTAATTGAATTACGTAATTCAATTACAATTAGTAATTGGTAATTTGTAATTGATAACAACATGCCATTGTAATTGATAATTTGTAATTAACAATTAACTATTACATTTCCATCTTCAGAGCCAATATTACTTCGAAAACTCAGCGGGTACTATTTCGCGGTTGAGAAATCTCTGGAGGCGAAAGAAACTGCGCTGGGCTGCTTCCTGGACATAGGTGGTACTTTTGATAACACCACCTATGACTCTATGGAGGCTGCAGTAAGGAGCAGAGGTGTTGATCCATCTTCAGTGAAATGGATCAAGGGGATGCTGGAATGCCGCGTCGTGACTTCGGAGCTGGGAGGGGAGACTGTTCCCGTGTTGCCCTCAAGGGGGTGTCCCCAGGGGGGTGTGCTCTCTCCTTTGCTCTGGTTGCTCGTGGTGGACGAGCTTCTCGCTATCCTAAAGGAGCAGGGTTATGAGGTAGTTGGTTACGCGGATGACCTTGCGATTCTAGTTAGGGGCAAATTTGATGATACCATATCCAGTAGGATGCAGGGTGCCCTTAACATAGTGCAGCGATGGTGCAGCAGGCATGGTCTCAGGGTTAACCCTGAGAAGACCACCCTTGTTGCGTTTACCAGGCGGAGGAAGTTGGCATTAAAGGTAGTTCGACTGAATGGAGAAGTGTTGAAAGTAGGAAAAGAAGTCAAGTACCTTGGAGTTACCCTGGATCAGGGGCTCAAATGGACCTCGCATATCAAGAGGGTGCTGAATAAGGCCACGTTCGCATTGTGGGCTGGTCAGAAAATGTTTGGCAAAACATGGGGTCTAAAGCCAAAAATGGTGTTGTGGCTGTATACAGCCGTTGTTAGGCCTATCGTCACCTATGGCTCACTCCTATGGTGGCAGAAGACGAAACAAGGGACAGTCCAGGCCTGTCTTGGAGTAACGGGTGCTATGCATTCGTGCCCGACGGCAGCCATGGAGGTGTTACTGGACATGCCTCCCCTGCACTTTCAGACTGCTGCGGGCGGAGTACGTGAAGCGGGGTGTCCAGGTTGGGCACTTGCGTGTTCTGGAGGAAGTTGCATGTAGTGAGGCGGCTGAAGTCGTTACGGATCTCATGCATGTGAGGATGGATTTTGAGAAACCCTTTAAGGTCGACATAGGCAACCGCGACCTTTGGGATAAGGGTTTGCCGAGGTTTAAGCCCGGCACGCAAGTATGGTATACTGATGGATCTGTGAAGGATGGGGGTGCTGGCATTGGGGTCTTTGGCCCAGGCTTCAGCATGGGAGTCCCTTGGGACGACCGCCACCATCTTTCAGGCGGAGATCTATGCTATAGAAGCCTGTGAAGATTAGTGAGAGGGGTCTCCGGAAAGCGAAGATCTTTATCCTGTCTGACAGCCAGGTGGCTCTTAAGGCCCTAGGCTCAAGCGTCGTGAATTCGAAGCTAGTCTGGGGATGTCTTGAAGCCCTCAGGCCTGTGGCAACGGCAAACAGCCTTACTTTGATGTGGGTGGCGGGTCACAAGGGGTTTGAGGGGAATGAAATGGCTGATCAACTCGCGAAGAGAGGATCAGAGATGCCTTACGTGGGCCCGGAGCCAAGTCTCGGGGTCACGAAGTCCTTCACGAAGAGGCAGGTGCAGGCGTGGTTGGACGAGAGGCATCGTGAACACTGGGTTAGACAACCAGGTCTCAGGCAGGCCAAGCTCTTTGTCACTCCAAAGGGACGATCGGAGAAGGGCCTGATCTCTCTGAGCCGAGGAGACCTTAGAATCTTGGTGGGACTGCTAACGGGACATTGTGCCCTTCGATATACACTCAGACTAATGGAGAAGTCTGACACGGACATTTGCAGATTTTGCGACCTGGCCGTGGAAACAGCAGAGCACGTACTGTGTGAGTGCCAGGCTCTGGGGCGGTTACGCTTTCTACATCTTGGAAATGATGTGCTTCAACCGGAGGACATCTCCAGGATGGCTACGGGAAATATCCTCAACTTCGTTAAGGAGTGGTGGTGGAGGACGCTTGAAAGCTAGCGTCTTTCTTGGCAGGGCAACCTGAGGGGACACCACAATAGATCTTATAGGTCGAGTTTGGTAGGAGATAGTTTCTTCTGGGCTTCCCTCCCCGTTTAATAAAAAAAAAAAAAAATAAAAAAAATAAAATTTCGCGCCTTACTTGGAGCTTTTGGAGGAGTTTTTGCATGAAATTCTCTGAAAAAAAAGAGTTTCAAAGCAATTATGACACGAGCGATATCCTCGAGCTTAGGGTTGCCAATTTGAAATTTGAGAAAAACGGTACAAAAGTTTCAAAGATCAAAACCCCAAACCAGTGGCGTAAGTAGGAATTTGTCTTGGGGGGGGGGGGGAAATGATCAGATTGAAATCTCGTAAGGTTGAAAGGAGGCGCGTTTCGAACTTTCTAACACCAAATTTCGTCATTTTGCCTCAACAAACCCCAATTTGGTCGATTTTTGCTCTTAGTTTGTGGATTCGTTTCCTTCAATCCAAATTTCGTGGGTTTTGCTATTTCAAAAACCAATTTTTGGGGACTTTCGCTCATTCGACGACACCCAATTTCGTGGACTTTGCTCCTATGAAACAGAATTTCGATTAGCGCAAGATCGGTTTCGAGGTTCGGAAAGCTCAATTGGCAAAATACAAACGATGAAAAAACGACATTGAGTGATTTCGGGTTTTTCACATCCCAGTGAGATGTGAGATTTTCCCCTCTTCCCCCAGGAGTCCCTGGAGATTTTCGCTCTTCCATAACCAAAATTTTCTTTTAGCACCTTGCTAACCAAATATCACTAATTTCTGTAATTTTCTACCCCGCAATTTCGCGGATTTTCACGCTTCCAATAACCGAATTTCGTGGGGTTCTCTTTTTAACCCAATTTTTTCGTGAGTTTTGCTCTTTCATAAACGCTTTTCACAAACTTGTGATCTTTCAGAACCCTATTTCGTAGACTTGGCTCCTTTAAAACCCATTTTCTTGGATGTTTGCCTGGTCAAAACCCAAATTTCATGCCTTAGCTGTTTATTAGATCAGTTTTGCAGGTTTGGTTCATTCGAAAAACTAATATGACGGAAAACCCAATTTTACGATTTTGGCGTTTTCAACTTTCAATTTCGGTCTTCTGCAACCTAATGATTCAAATTTGGAATCTTAAAAGTCCAATTTCAAGGATTTTTGTTATTTCTTACTCAATTTCGAGGGTTTTCACACTTTTCAAAACTAAATTTCGTGGGGTATGCTCGAACTAAATTACGTTTCGCGGGTGAATTAACTACATTTACAAAATAAATTGGCTGTTTCGCTCTTTCAAAAACCAAATTCCCGGATTTGGTCATTTGGGCCCCCCACAAATTCAAGTTTTGCGTATTTTCACACTTTAAGCACCAAATTTCGAAGATTTGGCTCATTTAAACATAGTAAACTACATTAACATTAAACTGTTTTTTTCTTAATGTGTCCTACTTTTCGTCGCAAGCGTCCTACTTTTTCGTGCCAGGCGTCCACGGAAACCGCTTTTACATCTGGTCACCCTACGAATACCAATCAGTAAATTGAAAGTTGCCGCGTACCTGCTCCAATCAATTTCGAGAGTTTTGCGCTGTTAAAGCCCGAAGATGATAGTTTTCTCTCATAAAAAGTCAATTTTACAGGATTGACTCTCATATATTTCGTGGGGGTCGGCTTTTTAAAAATCCAATTTGAAAGGATTGGGTCCTTCAAACAAAAGAATGCCTGTAGATTAGGGGACAAAGTTCCTGGCCAACATTTTCGGTTTTCAGGCTCAAAAATCGAAATTTTTGGGGCAAAATTTCTTTGTTTTATGGAGCAATCGCCCCTACTGCCCCACCCTTCTATTCACCCGATTTTATTAAGGCCGTGTAACTCCCAGAAGTGTATGTCCTATGGTTAAAATACCCATTGGATTAAGTCAAACGGACCAGGGGAAAGTTTTCCTCGACAACTTTATCTCGATCATGTTTAAAACAGACCGGAGGGGCTTTACTAAAAGGGATTGAAGGAACTGGTGCGATTGACGAGCGGGACATAGGGGAGGGATGAGGCAGCCCTTAATTCCTAAGCTTCTAGCTAGAAATCTCTCCCTTCAAAGTTTATATCGTTAGTATAACACGCTTAATGACAGCCCGTTATCTTCTCAGGAGTCTCTGTTTTCCCACCACACGACCCCCTCCCCCCCCACAACGGAATGATGAATTACAGATTTTCCGTGGATAGCGCTCGAATAAAAATGTATTAAGAAATATAAATCACATCCGGTGAAGGGGAAGGATTGGATGGCGGGAAACATGGAAGGAGGGGTGATTGTTTAAAGAAGAAGTTTCCGCATCAATAGTTTTACTTAATGAAATGATAGATGACTGATACACGGGGAAAAAGCCTTCATCGCGTTATATTTGTTTTAATCCTTTCAAAAATTCAACGAACGACACCCCTCCACCAACCTCTCGCCCATCACGTTCTATCATTTCATCAAATCAGTTTTGTTTACCTAAGAACGAAATGTTGTTCTACTCCATCACTTTCTTGTAACAGCCCCCCCCCCCCCTGTTGTTCCCCGATCCAACAAACCATTCTGTTAGAAATAAAAGGAGGAAAAATTCCGGTGATTGCATTCGTGATTTATACAATGTTGAAAAGAGCCGTTTCTTCGGAGCCCACCCCACCCCCACCCAAACCACCCATAAGCGCCGACTTCGATCAGAATCGAAAACTTTCTATATAAATTGGGGAATCTGAAATTAGTTAAGTTCGTTTGAGAAGCACGGCTGTTACATTTTAGTAATGGAATTGGTATTTTCGGGGGTCCTTTGTGCCTTTATTTCCCAGGGAACGGACGAGCTTAATAAAAACGTCTTAAATGCCTTTGAAAATTCCAATTACGTTGAACTTTATCCTTGATGTCAACACAAAATCCACATGTATTATGTGTGTGTTTTCTTTTCATTTCACCTCATACTGCAGCTCTGAAGCTTTCATGATGACCGGGGAGGGGTGGGGGGAGGCGTTTATGTAATCATTCATATGAAAAAACGGGGACAAGTCGTGTTTTTTTTTTCTTTCTTTTTCACCTCCCTTCAACTTAAAATACGCCTCTGCGCCACGGCAAAGGATAAATAAGGGCGTCTAGGGAGTTCGCTTTTTCTACCCCAAAACCCCCCCCCCCGCCGCGACGAGGACGAAGATTAATGCTTACAAGCGTTAGTCAGTTTAGCCCTGCGCGGTTAGTTCAAAGTTTGATTTTTTGTGTTTGTGGATTAACACAGTAGGAGAGGTTGGGGGGGGGGAGATAGGATTTGATGAGTTTCCACGATAATCTTGGAGTCCCCCCCCCCCGCACGGGTGAAAAATGTTGACGTTAATTTGAGGTTAAGCCCGATGGTCCTGGATAATTCGACGTCCGTACAATTGGTTATGACGAGGAATTTTCATATCGAGCCTCGACCTATAGTGAAAATTGATAGCTTTTCACGTAGAAAACTTAATTAAAAGCCGGAAATTAAAATCGGGAAAATCTTCCAAGGCATTTGCTCTTTTTTTCTAAATAGGCTTACGGTGAAGCGGAGACCGGTAAAATATGACCGCCTACGGGACTGCAAAAATGAGCGGTGACACCCATTCCTCCCTGTCCACACCCACCCCACCCCACCTTTCTTCTATCGACACCCACACCGTCGCTTAGAAGTTAATAAAGGAGTTTAAGATTAAAGATTAGCGAAGGTATGAGTTTGCTAAGCCCCGTAATATCCCACTCCTATGTTAAGACGTTCAGGAAGACCTTCCCAGCCGGGTTAATTAAAACGAGCAGACGTTGAGAGGGAAAAGTATGAGAAGGTGAAAAGCGCTCTCCATCGCTCCAAACTTTCGTTTAAAATTCACCTGGTGCACCGTATGAACGCACAGAACGTGAGTTTTTGAGCCCCTGAACTAATTTTTTTTTTTTTTTTGCATTTCCTTATTCAGGAATTGACCACTGTCACAAATTGTCCGTTCACGTTCCAACAAAACTTTATTCTCAACTTTCAGAAACCAAACATTCGGCTCATGAGTGATCGAAAACTTGTGAAGCGAGTACATTCACAGTTATTGCACTTTTGCGGCTAATACTGAGGAAAAACACCCATTCACGGCTGAAGAAAAGGCGTCAGTTCGTGTTTTCTCGAACCAATATCTCGGTAAACATTGCGAGAAAAGAGCTAATTGACCGTTATTATTCATAAAATATATGTATATGGCAAGTTTGCGGGTACAATTGAGAAAGAGCCGCGACTTAGCGCATACATTATGAGAAAAGTGCTTATTCAGGGCTAAAATTAAGGAAAACTGTTCGTTCGCAGGTGGAATTGAGGAAAACGCCCAATTCAAAATTTCGCGATGCAACGTCCGGGTCAAAACTAATGAAATTCGTTAACTTGCGGATTATGTAGACCTTTTCACTGCTAAAAATTGAAGGGGGGGAAAAATTGCTCAAGGCAGAATTGGGAAAAGGCACTAATTTGCGGCTAAAATTGAGGGAAAACGAACTGGCAAAATTTTCACCGGTTGTAATTGTTGATTGGTGGAATTTTTGTGGCTAAAATTGAAAAATAGCGTTCATCCACTGGTCAAATTGAGAAAAAACTGCTCTCCGCGCTGATGAGGACGGGGAAATTCCACTGTTGTAGGATGCCTTCCCAACAACAATTTTTTGCGTGTGATCTGTCACCGAAACGCTATCTTCTGATTGGTAGAGTCGAGGGGTGGTACGTGCTCGGTGCTGGCCCTCGGGTCTTCACTCTCACAGGAATGAGCAGTTTTTTCTTTAAGTTTTCTACACCCCGGTGAAGCGGAGTCGAGGGGTGGTACGTTCTCGGTACTGGCCCTCGGGTCTCCACTCTGGCGGAAGCGGTAGTCTACTTTAAAGATTAATAACACAAGACGATTTTTACTCCAAAAGACAGGTTTGAAGACTGACTCGAGAATGCTTGAAAAATGCTTGAAAAGGGAAAAAACATCTCTTTATATTATACTGTTTTTTCCCCTCCGTCAGTTCATCCCTTCTTTATTTAGTTATGATGGAGACAAACTATAAAATAATGTTTAGGTGAAGCTTGCTTAGTAGAGACGCCGTCGAAGACTTTTTTAGTTAAACGAAGTGAAGCCTTCACACACGTCCCCCCAGTTTGCTCCATCATGCTCCGCACGTGTTAGAAGGTCTGGACGGCCTTAGTATTTGCGTTGATGGTTGTTACCTGACCTCTTAAGGAGTTGGTTTTCTGCCTCCAACGTTGTGGAGTCTGTGTTGTCTGATTCCTGCGGGGCAACTTTAGTTGTTCGAGTGGTGTGGGTACGTACTGTACGGTTCCCTCGCCGAGATCTATCCTTTTCGGTGTGGTCCATTGTATTTGTGGACTCATGAAATATTGCACCGGTTGTTCACATTGCGCTCTTAACTCGCGGAGCTCCTTGAGGATATCTTCGAACTTCATTAGTGGAATGCTTCTTTTCTAAAAAGCTAATGGGAATAATCACATGATGCATGGATCGAAACGAACCGAAGGGCGTGATA
Source organism: Corythucha ciliata (assembly GCA_038030265.1). Lineage (NCBI taxonomy): Eukaryota > Metazoa > Arthropoda > Insecta > Hemiptera > Tingidae > Corythucha > Corythucha ciliata. The sequence goes on from CM075938.1 coordinate 62,730,422, forward strand.
TCCTCCCTGACCGTGTTACATAGTGAGGCCGTTGAAGCTCGTTGTTAACTACCGAAGGTGCCTCATTTTCGGTATCAAGTTGAAGATCAGCTGAGTGATCAGATGAGTGAGGGTTCGAGTGATGTTCCAAAGATGTTGAAAGTTCCGTGGAAGAAGTCAAAGGGAATGTATCAGCTGGTCGTTTCAATACGTAGGCCGGTTTTACTCTGTCGAGTGATACCCGGATAGCTCGGTTGGGTAGTTCAATTTTCATTGTTTTTGAGTCGCGTTCCAATATTTTAAGAGGCCCAGAATATGGTGGTTGAATTGTTGTCTTCCCAGTGTCGTTTCGTAAGAAGACGTGGGTGGAATTTGCCAGATCTTTAGGTACATAGGCTTTGGCAAGATGCGGAGGTTCCCTGATTCGGGCGATATCACGTTGTATCAATTTTGCTAGATCATCGAACGTATTTATGTTTGGAGTTTTCACGAAAAATTCTCCTGGTAACCGTAATGGTTGACCATAGAGAATCTCTGCAGCTGAGAGTCCTTCTTCTCCGTTGAGAGCTGTTCGGAGTCCTAAAAGAACCGAGGGGAGCGACCTAACCCAGCTAGAGGAATCAAGGTACGCAGTCAACGACGTTTTTAGAGAACGATTCCACCGCTCGATAGCCCCGTTACTTTGAGGGTGATAAGGCGTAGTTCGAATTTTTCTGATGCCCAACATTTGAGTTAATTTGTAAAATAGTTCTGACTCGAACTGCTGACCCTGATCTGTTGTGACTTTGAGGGGCACACCGAATCGTGCAATCCAATGTTTATAAAATTTTCTAGCTATAGTATTGCTTTCGATGTTGGTCAAAGGGATGGCTTCCGCCCAGTGGGATGTTCTGTCCACCATCGTGAGACAATATCTCTTTCCATCGGATTGAGGTAGAGGCCTAATTATATCGAGATGGACGTGTTCCAACCTCATTGTAGGAGCGATGATTCCAACTGGTGAGTGGGTGTGTCGAGTGATCTTAGACGTCTGACAAGAGATACATTGTCGGACCCAATCTCCAATATCCTTATTCATCGATGGCCAAAAATATCTCTGAGAGACTAAATGTCGCGAGGCGCGGATGCCTGGGTGTCTAAGTTGGTGGAGCTTCAAAAAGGTAGCCTTTCGATATGCTTCTGGCAAGTAAGGGCGAGTAGTGCCGGTTGAAGTCTCGCATAACAAACGAACTTCTGTACCCGGTATAGGCACGCGTTCGAATTGTAAGTTTGTTTTTGAGAGAAGAGACGTTAGAGTGGTATCGGCTTCCTGTGCCGAAACTAAGGAGGTGTAATCGTCTGACAAGCACATTCCTTCTATCCTGCTGAGGGAATCCGCGACCACGTTTTCTTCCCCTTTCGTATATTCGATTTTTGTCGTAAACTGTGATATGAAATTCAGATACCGAAGTCTTCGTGGACAGATGGTCGAAAAGTTACGAGCGAAAACGTGTGTCAGAGGCTGATGATCGGTGATTATTATAAAATCTCTCCCTTCCAACATGAAACGAAAGTGGCGAATAGCTTCGTAAATAGCGAGGAGCTCGCGATCGTACGTACTATAATTTTGTTGGGCTTTGCTGAAGGATTTAGAAAAGAAACCGAGAGGTTCGACCACATTACCAACTAATTGTTCTAAGACAGCTCCCATGCCGCAGTTACTGGCGTCTGTTCTAAGATATAACTTGGCGTCGGGTACTGGGTGTGAAAGTTGTGATGCATTTGCCAATAGTTGCTTCAGACCTTCGAACGCTTTTCGACTTTCCGGGTCCCATGGAATTGGTGTTTTATCGTTTTTCTTTGAGGACTGTAAGTACGCGTTGAGAGGTTTTTGAATTGTTGCCGCGTTCACTAGATTCCTCCGATAAAAGTTTATCATTCCAAGGAAACGTCGTAATTCTTGGACAGTTTTTGGCGTAGGGAAGTCGAGAATCGCTTGTACCCTGTCTTTGAGTGGAGATATCCCGCTTGCTGATACTTTGTGTCCCAGGAATTTTACTACCGTTCAAATTTACCGTAAGCCCATGGATTTCCAGGAGACGTAGGACTTCTCGTAAATGATCTCGGTGTTCCGAGGAGTCTTTTGAGGCTACCAAAATGTCATCAAGGTACACGAAAACGAATGGTGTATTAATGAAAATTTGGTCGATGAATCTTTGAAATGTCTGTGCGGCGTTTCTCAATCCGAAACTTATTTTCACGAACTCGAATAATCCGAAGGGTGTCAAGGTGGCAGTTTTTTGTATATCCTCAGGAGCAACGGGTACGTGATAGTAGGCGCGATTGAGATCTAGTGTGGAGAATATTTTGGTTCCATGTAAGTGGTATGTGAAATCATGGATATTGGGGATGGAGTAACGATCTGGAATTGTGCGACTGTTCAATTGACGATAGTCTCCACAAGGTCGAAGCGAACTATCCTTCTTGGTAACCACGTGTAATGGGCTTGCCCAGGGACTTCTAGAAGGGCGACATATCCCCTCTTCAACCATTCGTGCGAACTCTTTTTTGGCTGCTTGATATTTATCAGGTGCGAGACGTCTTGCTTTACAGTAAGTCGGTGGTCCTCTCGTCTCGATGTGGTGGAATATCCCCTTGTTGTCGACTGGAGTTCTTGACATTGGTTTCGTTACAGCCGGAAATTCCTCGAAAATATCCTTGAATTTTATTTCTTGAGGTATCGAATGTATTGATAATGTCAAAGTTGGCATGAGGCGTCCTTTCATGCTCAACCCAGTGGTGCTGTCGATGAGTTCTCGTTTACGGAGATCCACTAATAGACCATAGTGAGCAAGAAAATCTGCTCCAAGGATAGGGTGTGCTACGTCTGCTGATATGAAACGCCACGGAAATGTTCGGCGAATACCAAGGTCTAGTTACCTGTGTTCTGTCCCATAGACGGGTATCGGTGAATTATTTGCTGCCTGAAGAGTGAATCGTTCGTCTTCCACAATACTGTCCTTCATCTTTGGAAGCACCGAGACGTCGGCGCCAGTATCCACGAGGAAATATTTTGCCGAGCTCTTGTCAAAAATAAAAAGGCGACGGTGACTTTTAATGGCGTCAGCTTCCGTCAGGGCTGGCACCGCTTTTAGTTTTCCGACACCGGAGACTCGTTACCAGCACCTTTCCACTGGCAAGGTTGTGAACATTTCCTTGCTTTTTCCTTGAAACGGTAATGGTAAAAACAAAGAGTATGTTTCTGACGTGTTGAGGATTTTGAACGTTTTCGGCGATAGTTAGGAGTAGACGAACGGCTTCGAGATTGTTGTATTTCCGATAAGCTGAGCCTGAGTTGTCGTATTTCTTGTGCGAGATTTTCTACACGAGGGTCGACGGAAGATATTTGATGGTAGTTCCCTTGATCCGACTCATGAATTTTGTCTGCTACCTCGGCGATTCTAGCGGTGTCGTCTTCTTCGAGTACAGCTAGAATGGTTTTCATTCGCGGTGGTAAAGCACGGAGCCAAACCGTCTTGAGCACTTGGTCGTTAGCATTATTTCCAGCTAATGCTTGCATCTGACGAAACAACTGCGAAGGCTTAGCGTCACCGAGATGAGTTTCTTCCAGCAGACGTGTTAGCCTTCGTTCCTCACTCTGACTGAAGATAGTTGTAAGACGATTTTTGATGGTCGAATACGGGTTCATTCCGGGATCTCGAGCCAGGTCCGCTACCTGGGTGAGAATTTTATACGGCAGTTGACCCAGGAGTATCTGAAACTGTCGGACTTCTCCGACGATGTTGTTCGCCGCGAACAAGGCTTCGACTTGGATGAACCAGAGAACTGGGTCTTCTTCCCAGAATGTTGGTAGCTTCGGTGAATAGGAGTTCATAGCGGCACCTGGTGCGTCGAGGATGTCTCCATGGGCTTGGTCGACCATCTTGAAGGAATGGACTGTGTACCGACGGAGTGAACTATCGCGTCGAGTTGGTTGCTGCTGTGAGGACGATCGCGCTGAGCTGCCGCGGTGAGAAAGATCACGTCGGGGTCACCAAGTGTTGTAGGATGCCTTTCCAACAACAATTTTTTGCGTGTGATCTGTCACCGAAACGCTATCTTCTGATTGGTAGAGTCGAGGGGTGGTACGTGCTCGGTACTGGCCCTCGGGTCTCTACGCAATCAGAGGTTGACCGTGCACTTTCCGGTTGAGTGAAGTCGAGGGGTGACACGTGTTCGGTGCTGGCCCTCGGGTCTTCACTCTCACAGGAATGAGCAGTTTTTTCTTTAAGTTTTCTACACCCCGGTGAAGCGGAGTCGAGGGGTGGTACCTTCTCGGTACTGGCCGGGGAGCGGTTTAATACTCTATAGAGAAGAATCTGAATAGGGAAAAAGTGAGGCCGATTTCGAGCGACGGTGGCGATCCAAGTGAATAGCGACCGAACCTTCGGTCGACCATGCGACGTACGGGGGGAACTTCCGAACCCCCTTCCCTTCCTACATTCGCCTTTACTGTCTACCTTAATTTTCACTTTCGTATTCAGATGTTTCAAGTTCAAATTGAATCATCCAATTTTTTTTTCTGGAAAACGACTAAAAAATGATGAAATGCACTAATAAAATGTACTATGAGATGAACATTTTCCAGTCCAGCCTTGAATTTTCACAGAAATAGATAAATGAAAAACCAAAGTTTTGCTTGAATACCCATTTATTTCTTTAAAACTTGACTTATCAGAGACACAAATAAATGTACGCGTTAGTGAAACCACAAACAAACTTGCCGTCTAGAGTCGTCTAAATTTTGGAAAAATAAAATCAGCGAACCTGCCATCCTTTGGAATTCGAAAAAAACCGATCACGCCACCAGCTTCATACATCGAAGAACATCCGGGAACGATACATTTTTCGTGGCCCGAAAAATAATTCGAAAAAAAAAAATATATATAAATTAATTAGCTCAACTTCGCACATGTCTCAAAAGTGACAGCGTCAACTTGGAGTGAATGGAGTGGATTGCAAAGTTTCACAAATTTATTCGCCCAACTGACATTTATGGCGAGGAGGGCCGCGGGGTATCTTTAAAATGTAATTTAAAAAACATTTAGCGCTTCCCGTGAATGGCGACCAAACTAAACTTCGTTCCTCGGTTTTCTTACGTATAAGTTTCACTCCCGTGGTACTGGCCCTCGGGTCTCCACTCTGGCGGAAGCGGTAGTCTACTTTAAAGATTAATAACACAAGACGATTTTTACTCCAAAAGACATGTTTGAAGACTGACTCGAGAATGCTTGAAAAATGCTTGAAAAGGGAAAAAACATCTCTTTATATACTGTTTTTTCCCCTCCGTCAGTTCATCCCTTCTTTATTTAGTTATGATGGAGACAAACCAAGGTGGCTAAACTTTACTAAACTATAGGTGCCGCAGATTTCCCCCCGCCCATTGGACGGGAGGGGTGGAGACTGACGTCACCAGCAGTCCTTTGCTCCCGAATGCTCACTCTAGAGCAAGTTAATTTTGAAATTGAAGTTTATGATTTCTCAAAAATCACAACCCAATAACAATTAATAATGTACTGGGTCCAGCGCAAAGGCGGATGGGACTGCTCGTGACGTAGGTGAAGGACAGTAATGGCCGAAGATCTGCGGCACCTATAGAAAGTTTAGTCACCTTGGAGACAAACTATAAAATAATGTTTAGGTGAAGCCTGCTTAGTAGAGACGCCGTCGAAGACTTTTTTAGTTAAACGAAGTGAAGCCTTCACATCCACCATCGAAACGTCGTAACTGGATAAAAGTGTCGTTTTTGTTTTTCCCTTTGTTGTGGGAGCTAAGAGAGCGCAAAGAGCCCTCTCTCGTTGGGAGGGGATTTGGAGTGCAGGTTAGCGAAGGGGGGTTATCTTGTTTAGAGAACCTATAATCAGACAGGTAAAATCACAGACGCCATGTTCGCTCTTATCAATTATCAGTCAGTAAAATCCATAGATATAGAAATATGGATTGCTAGTTGATATAGGGAAAACCACAGCTAGCATCCCCACCACAATTTAAGACAAAGTGCAGGTTCGTTTGCAGTATAACAGTCAAGTTGGTAGGCTTGAAACCTACCACGATCCGCTTTTCCTAACCCACCATCTTCTCTCCACACATGCAGTGTTTGCCAAATAACGAACCCTGTTTCTTCATTTTTAAAATCCATTTTTAAAGAACTTCACTTACAGCGAGGCACTGTCAAGGACATTGTTTAAACGTACGAAATAAATGCGATTTGAACAATACTCCAAAAAAAGATGAATCCCTTAAGTAGGTGTTTGAATCTGTAACTTCGTAAGTCAATCGGGGCGGTAAATGATTCTGGGATGGTGGGAGGAGAGGTTGCAAATTGTTTTCGTAACCTTTATTTAGTCTTAAATCCATGGGCAGTGAGGTAAGTGCGGGGTGTATTACGTCTGTTTTCAGCCATGTGATTATTGTTCCCCTTTTTGTTTACTTCTCGTTGAATAAAAGATTTACCCAAAATTGTTGGGGATTCTCTTTCTCAGAAGACACAACAAATTGGCGACTTGGTGAAACTCGCACTTCGGCCATTCAGAAGAGGAATGCTCTTTTTCCGACTATCTCCGCACTCTACACGGATCGAAAACTATTCCGGACCGTTACCAGCTAATCGCTAAAGACCAAATAACATGGATCCCGAACAGTTTGAAAGACTCTTAAACACTTTTACTCAGTCTCAACTCAGCCTCATTCAATCCTTTCAAACCCGACAATCGACTTCGTCTTCCTCGGCACAGCAGAACAGCGTATCAAGCGTGCAACCATTCGAACACTTTGATTCAACTAGAGAAAAGTTCAATTATTACATAGAACGATTCGAAAACTACACGGCCATTAAAAACCTCTCGGACCCAATAAAGCAAGCTCAACTTTTATGCGCCTCCATCGGGCCTACTCTTTACAGCAATCTAGCCTCATTTCTCGGCCCGGAAAAACCTGCCAAAGACTTAAATTACAACGAGCTCATACAAAAATTGAAAGAACTACTCGTCCCAAAACGCAACGTCGTCGTAAATCAGCACTATTTTCTCAGTGTTACACAGAAGGACACTCAAGCGATTGCTGATTTGTCTGCAGCCTTCGTGAATCATTAAACGATTGCGATTTTTTCGTTAAATGCCAGTGTGATTCAAACGTCTCTGCCTCCGACATTTTTTTGCGAGCCCAGTTCATTAGAGGGTTAAAGGACAACTGGATTCGTGAACAGCTTTTGCAATCCCCCCTCCTAAACTTCGATGAAATCGTATCCAAAGCCGTCGCTCTCGAAGCATCACGGATTGAAAGCCAAAAATGTTCAATTTCTCCCGGATTTTCGTCTTACACTCACTCGAATGCTTTCAAGATATTCAACCAGCCTCGTCACGAAATTCATAAAAACCAACGCAATGATGAACGACAACATGTTTTCCAAAACAAAACCAACGCCTGTACACGAACGGCACGAGGTCACTCTTCGACTCGAACACAAAAGAATATCGATTATCACGCGTTGGGTATAAATAATCTATGTCTGAACTGCGGCAGATCGAACCACAGGTCGCGTGATTGCTACACGGACCGAAGAAGTCTAACTTGCAAATCTTGTCTCAAGAAAGGCCACGTATCCAAAGTCTGTATTAAAACACTTCTGCAGGCCAGTCGACAGCGTTTACCATCGACTCAACACCTCGACGAGTCATGTGACGGCGACTCAAGTCAGGGGTTCGGTATCGTCAACTTTATAAAACCAGTAGTCATCGACCTTTTTGAAGTGACACCTCACTCAGACAAGTACGTCGTCACGGTTAAACTCAACGGTGTGTGCCAAAATTTTGAAGTCGACTCAGGTGCAAAATATTCCCTGATATCAGCCAATGATTTTGCCTCACTTGATTTGGGTCTACAATTACAACCATCCGACCTACTTTTTCGCTCTTATTCAGAGCACATCATCAAACCTCACGGGAAAGTAAAAGTCACCGTCACGTACAAGAATAGATCGACAGAGAGTGATCTATACGTCGTTCCTCCTGGCCATCAAGCACTACTAGGGCGAACATGGATACGGAACCTCGACATCAATCTTAAACAAATCGACCTCGATCACCACACCACCCTTCCTAAAAGTTCTGTTTTCGTTAATCATACGCAACCAGAAGATCTCTTCAGCGAATTTCCCTCAGTTTTCGAAGAAAGAATCGGGTGTGTTCCGAAGCTTGAACTTCATCTAACCCTCCGTGAGAACATCACACCCATTTTCACACGCGCTCGAGACGTTCCTTACGCATTACGAAAAAAAGTCGAAACGGAACTAGACTCCCTTGAAGCCGCTGGCATAATCACACCTGTCGCAACAAGTGACTGGGGCTCACCATTAGTGGTTATACCAAAACCAGATGGAAGTGTCCGCATATGCGTCGACTACAAGTGTGGCGTTAACAAGAGATTAGTTTCGGCTAACCACCCTATTCGTCGAATCGATGATGTCCTTCACAGCCTTTTTCTGTAAATTAGATTTGTACAAAGCCTATCTTCACCTAAAAGTGGACGCTAAAAGCAGCGAAATCCAAACAATGGTAACACATCGAGGCACATATCGTATCAACCGCCTAAGCTTCGGAATCAAAACCGCACCGTCGGAGTTCAACCGCGTTTTAACTCAGATTTTACAAGACCTTAAAAAAAACTGAAGCCTACTTCGATGACATAATCGTCCATGGCACCACGCTAGAGGAGTGCACTAAAAATTTACGAGCCTGTCTTAAACGTCTTTCCGACAATGATCTTCATGTCAACAAAAAAAAATGTTCATTTTTCAAAACCGAAATCGACTACCTTGGCCACAAAATCAGACACAAGAAATAAGAAAGTCCCCCGAAAAAGTTCGAGCCGTAGCGGACCTACCTCGCCCTACAAGTGTGGACGAACTACGTCGTTTTTTGGGTATGGTCACTTATTACGCCAAATTCATACCGAAATTCTCGACTATCACCTACCCTTTGTGTCAATTGCTAAAAAAGGACAAAATTTTCCGCTGGTCAAAACCCTGTCATTCGGCTTTTCTCAAACTAAAACATGAATTGTGTAGCGACCGCGTCTTAATACCTTACAACCCAGCCCTACCTTTGATGTTGTCTACCGACGCCAGCCCATACGGTGTTGCCGCCATTCTCAGCCATGTCGTGGATGGGTACGAAAAGCCCATAGCCTATGCATCACGATCATTGTCGTCCTCGGAAATGAATTACAGCCAACTCGACCGTGAGGCATTAGCAATACTATTCGGAGTTACTCACTTTTTCAATTACCTCTACGGCCAACGTTTCAATTTAGTTACAGACAATGAACCCTTATCTCGAATTTTCCACCAGCACAAAGTCTTACCCCAGATGACGTCAGCCCGACTCCTACGTTACGCTTCATTCTTATCCGGATTCGATTACACCGTATCGTTCAAGAAAGGTGTCGACAATGAAATACCGACTGTTTGTCACGTGCTCCGCTTACCAAATCGAAAACCGCCACTGACAATGCTTTGAATGAAGAGGTGTTCCATCTATTCGCACATAAAATTTTACAAATTTCAAACGATGTCGTCAGTTATGAAACCATCAAAATGGAAACATCGAAGGATCCCGAACTCGGACCGATTTTGCGACGTCTCCAGTCTCAAAGCTCTGATGAACCATTCACACTCGAAAACGGTATCCTGTTTCGCCTCGACCGAATAGTAATTCCAGCCAGTCTGCGCAGACCGATCCTAAAAGAACTTCATGCCACTCACCTCGGCATCGTGAAGATGAAACAGCTCGCCAGAAATTATGTGTACTGGCCACGAATCGACAATGATATAGAGCGAGAAGTGAAATCCTGCGAAAACTGCGCTCTTATTCAAGCCAACCCTGATAAAAGCTCCAACCCATCCTTGGCATGACCCAGATGGCAATTGGGATCGCCTCCATATCGACTATGCAGGCCCATTTCAAAGTCGTTACTTCCTGATTGTCGTCGACGCAAAATCCAAATGGGCAGAAGTCCGTATTTTACGAGACCCGCCTTCCACTTCATCGACAATCACACTATTGGAGGACATATTTTCAGTTCACGGATACCCGTCTATCATCGTAACAGACAATGCCTCGATATTTACTTGTGAGCATTTCAGAAACTACGGCTCTAATCACGGCATTTCTCATAAGCTCATAGCCCCCGGACATCCTGCGACAATGGCCTGGCGGAACGCTATGTCCAAACGATAAAACAGCGTCTTCGAGCATCCGAAAACGATCCTACTCCGCTCTCGGACAAAATTAAAGCTATCATGCTCAGATATCGGGCCACACCTCTGGCTTGTGGAAAATCTCCAGCTGAATTGTATTTACATCGCCGAATAAGGATTCGACTTGACGCAATAAAGCCACGACTCACGACTGCTACCCCTCCTTTAGTCTCTGCGCACACTCGATCATTCAAAGTGGGGGAGAGAGTCCAGGCTCGAGTATACGTAGAAAATCATGACGTCTGGCAGTTTGGGAATATCAGCCAAAAATTCGGACATCGACATTACGCAGTAACTCTAGATTCTGGCAGGAAACTGAAACGTCATGTGGATCAAATACGGTCAACGTTAGTCCCCAAAAAGAAGATCACGTTCCACGTACCAGGTTACTCTCGGTCAGACGTAGTCGGGGTTCCAAAGTCTTCAACTGCAGCGACGACACCAAGGTTATCAAATACTCCGCTGAAGAACAGTCTCAACAATATTTCACTCCAGCACAAACCGATGCGGATCCTGGACCACCAACAGAACTGAATTCACAATCTGAAATCACTAATTCAGAATGTCCAGAACAAGAACTCCCTGATATCCGTCGCTCAACAAGAAAGAGACAACGACCGAAATATTTAAATGACTATGTCTGTGAATAGCTCCTTCCTGTTGGTCATTTCAATTAGTGGGGGAGATTATTACGTCTGTCATACCTTCTTACCTTTTCAGCCATGTGATTATTGTTCCCCTTTTTGTTTACTTCTCGTTGAATAAAAGATTTACCCAAAATTGTTGGGGATTCTCTTTCTCAGAAGACACAACAGGGTGGCTGCATTTTTAACAACTTCGTCCCCACCACGTTAGCAATCCATGTTTCTATATCTATGGTAAAATCCACCTTTTGTTGATGTTTTATGGATGTCAACAAACCACCCCCAACCATTCTTATTAAACTGATAAGAACGAACATGGCGCCTTATGCGTCTACTCGTCTTTAAAGGTTCCTTAATCTTCTTGTGGCGACTGAATAAAGAGTTCGTGCATTTTAATTTGCTTAAATCAGGGGGCCAATTCTCTAACTCCGAAGCAATAGCTTTTTCGCAGTCATATGTTTATTTCATTAATATTCTTCTAACAAATGAATGAAATAGACACATGGCTGGCGAAAAAAATATTGCTTATTGTTAGAGAATAGGCCCCCAGTGAATTACTTAATTATTATTTTCCCGCAATCAACGACCCACGCAACATGGTGGCAGCGGTCGAGGACTAGTTAGTGGGGATCATCATGTCCGTCGGGCAAAACACAAACAAAAAAATGTGAAATCTCGGCTTAATACGCGCAAGTATTTTTTTTTTTTTTTTTTCGATTTTGGCTTTACCTCGTTCGTTACTCGATCGGGTTCTTAATCTCATTAAAATGACCGAATCCACATCAGCTCCAACTCACGGCGCATTCTTGGCTCCGCCGGAACCGTTCCGTGGCCTCTGAAGGCAACTTCGGGCTTAAAACTGGGAAAATGCGCCAATCCATAACTAAGAGTGGAGAAAAATTATACTGCTGAGCGAAAATGTTTAAAAAACTGCTGATTTTCCGCCATTATTGAGAAAAATCACGCTGGCACGGCTAAAACTCTAAGAAAAACTCTAGTTTGTTGCTCAAATTGAGGAAAAGTGCTAATTAGCTGCTAAAAGAGGCAAAACATCGCTATAATCAGCTTTCAAGGAATTAAAAACGCTATTTCACATTTCGCTGCAAAAATTGCGCAACGCGCATAAAGTGCAGAAAAAATTCTAATATGCGGTTAAAATTGAAACAATAGATAAACCCCAAATTAACGGCTAAAATTTTGGGAAAACGCAAATCCGTGGCCTCTGAAGTCAACTTCGGGCTTAAAACTCGGAAAAAGCGCTAATCCTAGCGCTAATTTCCTAATTTGCTGTCATTACTGAGAAAAATAACTAATTAGCATGTCTAATTTGATTAAAAACGTTGCAGTTTTTACAAACGTTAAAACGGTTAAAAACGTTGCCCGATTTGCAGTTTAAATCGGGGAAAAGTGTTAATTCACTGCTAAAAAGGTATAAAACATCACAAATTTGCAGCAACAATTGAGGAAAACGCCAATTAAAGTCATGGCCAAGAAAAATCGCTTTTTCGGAATAAAAACGCTGCGTCGCTGCTGAAATTAACGACATTTATACCAATTCGCCGAAAAATGGCAGAAAAATATCTAATTCACGGCTAAAATTGAAGAAATAATCATTTTCGGCTGTGGTTGAAAGTACGCCAGTCCGAGGCATCTGCCTTTTAAATTAGACGACCCTTGTCTTAGGACTTTTCAAGGGATTACTCCCCCCTCACCACACCACCCTAGTCACCCTGCAGTGAATTCGAGGGAGTGGGGAGGCTGAAAATAAAGAATTAAACTTTATTGAAGCTAAATACTTACCATTTTTTACTTGTTTTGAGTTCCGAGAAAAAATTGCTCCCAGGGTGGGATTCGAACCCACGACCTCCTAGTTTCGCGCCAGGCGCTCTGCCACCGAGCTAGCCTGAGAGGCTTACGCTAAGAGCCAACCCCAGAGAAACTCCCTCTCGGAACTCAAACGCACGAATCGGGTCAGTGCGTGTTTTACAATTGTTCTTGGGACACATAAAGAAAGTTGCATAAAGAAAGCAGTTTCAAATGGGCAAATGCTCGCAAATATGGTTCTCCAATAGCGAGTGAAAACCCTAAAATTGGCTCTTTCGTGTGCGAAATTTGTTTGTGAATTAGACATCACCATAAAACTGGATTTCCAGGCACGAAAATACTCGATTTTTTAGTTTATATGTATATTTTTGGGTAGACCCTCCGAAGTGGAACCTTCTGCAAAACTGTTTTTTTTTTCCCGCTAGCCGGACCCACGAAAATGTCGTGAATAATTGGCGAAATTGGTTTTTCAGTGAGCAAAATCCGAGAAATTGTTTTTTTAGTGAGTCAAAGCAGCTAAAATCGGATTTTAGTGTGCAAAATCAGTGAGCTTGGTATCACAATTTTGGGTCACCTGCGCAAAATTGGTTTTGTTAGTAACGTTAATCCATGAAATGGGATTTTCATTAAACAACATTTTTTTTTTGCGAGAACCTACGAAAATGAGATGCAAAATTGGATTTATGGAGCGAAATCCAAAAGCTGTGTGTTTCTGTTAGCTGGATCAGGGAAAAATCAGTAAAAGTGGTGTCTTAGTGGTCGAAATCTGAGATGTTGGTTACTTAGTGAGGCAGATCTGTGACAATGGTCAATGTAGTGTGCGAAATTTTGTTTTCACCACAATAAAAAAAACAGCGAAATTGGTGAATTAGTGAGCGAAATTCGAGGAATTGGTTTCTGTCGTATATTGCTAAACAAATCCTGCAAATGTTTGAAAGATTACAAACGTGGTAGTCCTGTTGGATTTTAACTTTTTAATGGAATTTTGGGACGGGCACCTGCCCCACGAAATCTGCGCTTTTGATTCTAGGGGAGGGCAACTGCCAACCCCGCTGGCTACGCCCAAGCGACTGCATAGCTCTTCTTGGAACCCAGCAATTTCAGCTCAAGAAATCGATTAGGCAGTATATAGACTATAAGACTACAACTACTAACTTTATTTCGTGGGTGTACTAAAATATGGGCGGGGGGTTGCCTCAAACTTACGTGTTAGTACCTGGCTTTTAATCTTTTAATTAATCAGCTTCAAGATTCTTTTGAATCGAATTAATAACAAAAGTTTTGTTGAGTCGTAAGCGGGCCATAGTGGTGAAAGGTGAATGTGGAATGGTGGTAACAGTGGTGGGAGGGGGCTTTTATCTCTATTAAACGAAGCGAAGGTTTATGGATTTAAATTATTAACGCCTCAAAAGTGTTTCAAAAGCTCAAGTAAAACGTAATTATGAGGCCTGTGAAAGGAACACCTCGAGCTTTTGGTGAGCCCTGGAACCTAGAGGAGACGGCTGCGGAGGGACGGGCGAGGAATATTCACTAGTTGAAGACCCCCATCCCCATCATTTCTAACCCCCCCCCCTCTCCCCCGAACAACAAGTCTAGCAATACCATCCTTTACTATGTACTGCGAAGAGAGAAGAGAAGAACATCAGTCTTCCAAGCTGTACATCCTCTTGTCTCGGAATGGCGTGACAGCATCAGGGGAGGGGTGGACAGGGGGTATAGTTATAGTTGACGGGCTTGAGCCGAAGTGAATAAATCTTCTCTAATTTTCCACAGCCCAAACCCAGTACGACAATGAATTTGGATGGAAAAGCGGTTGAACAGGAGGAGGGGACGGTGGTGGGACGGAAGAGGAGGGGAACAAACGTTCGTCGGAGAAAATCAAACCTTGCGCCGCACCACTTGGTTTGTTCATTCCCATTCCTTTCAACAAGTATTGCGTGGCAAAATTTTGTTTAAATATTTAGTTGTCGGGCTGAATTGGGGTATGTATCTCATAGTGGGTGAAAATTATTACGACTTTTCCCAATTGGACTAAATTTTCACAAAACTAAACTCGTTTCCCTCGAGTCAATGATGAAAAGCGCCTAAAATTTTAGAAAAAGAGGCAATGCACGGTTTCTCAATGCAACTTCCCGTCCTAAATTGAGAAAAAGCACTATTTCGTGGTTTTAATTGTGAAATAGTGATCATTTCGGTATTTTCGGCCGGCTAAATTATTAAAAAAAGCGCTCTTTTATACGGCAAAAATGGACGAGTAAAATGGACGGCATCATTTCCTCTAGCGTACCGTGGCAGGGACGAGGGGGGCGGACCTCCCCGGGCCCCCCGTTCAGATGGGGCCCCTGAATAGCTTAAAGATAAAAAAAATCGGGATTTTCAAGTAGATAAGATGAGAACGAATGGCTAAACTCGCTTGTGAAAATGGAGAAAAACGCTGATTCACGGCTGAAATTGAGAAAAATTGCTGAAATTTATGGCTGTTGGCATAGATAAAAGCGCTAATTCACAGCTGACATTGAGACAACGCAAAATCACGAACTTTTGAGGCCAAATCGGGACTGAAATTAGGAAAAAGCGCTAATTCACGCAGCTAAAACTGAGAAAAGTGCTAATTCAAGGACGAAAAAAAGAAAAACGCGAATTCGCGTCTTAAAAAACAAGAAACACTCTAATTCACAGCTAAAATTTTGATAAAATTCTACAATTTAGCAGCTTTAAAAATTGAGAAAACTCGCAAATTAACAGCTTAAAAGGGGAAACGCTAACTCATGAATTCTCGGGGCAACATTGGGACATTCGGGGGGGATTCGCGTTTAAATAAAAGTTGAGAGGAAAACACAACTAAGGTATGAAAAATTACAATTTCACGGATAAAATCGAGAAAAGCCGCTAAAAATCGTAGCTAAAATTAGGAAAATGTGCTAATTTACTGATAAAATTGAGAAAAAATGCTAATCCAATCCGCAGATGAAAATAAGAAAACGCCAACTCCCCGATTCTTGAGGGCAACTTCGGGGCTGAAATTGAGAAAAAACGCTAATTGACGCGGCTAAAACTGAGAAAAACGCTAAATGACGGATAAAAAAGAGAACAACGCAAATTCGAGTCAAACTATTAGAGAAAAAAGCTATTATGATAAAGCGTTACAATTTGGCAGCTTTAAAAATTGAGAAAAAGCGCGAATTCACAGAAAACGCCACTCACGGATTGCCGGGGCTGGGACTAAAATTGAGAAAAAGCGGCTGATTCGGATTCTTGAGGCAAATTCATGGCTATAATTCATTTATGCACCGATTCACAGCTAAAAATGAGAAAATGTGCTAATTTGCTGCTAAATTTGGGAGAAAAACGCTAATTCACAGCTGATATTATTGAGCTGATATTACTAATCACTCTGGGCTGACTTCTGCCTCTATTGCTGCTCACTCTCTAGTCTCCGGCGCCGATGAGCTACTTCGTGAGATCTCCGATCGTCAGAGAAGAGCCTCTAATGTTTTGTTCTTCAGGATACCTGAATCTGATGCCCACCAATCAGCTGCTGTTGAAGAGGACCGGGATTTTCTCCGGGATGCTGTCTCTAAGCTAGGCCTCCCCTTTGACTCATCCGTTAAGCGCTTCCGCAGGGTTGGCAACAGGCGGGTCCCTGATCGTCCCCGCCCACTCGTCGTAAGTCTGGATGGCCCTGGCACTGTATCTAAACTTCTCTCGGCAAATCGGGCTTCCAACCCTCCACTCTACGCTATTTCCGCAGATCGCACCCCTGCCCAATGCAGACAGCTTGATCACCTTCGCCAGACCTTACTATCAAATACATAGCAGGTACCCCACAGATTGTCAAGCTCCCGCCTTCCAGATCTTCACTGTCGTCAAAAAACGCCCATGCTCCACCATCAAGCCCTCTACAACATTAACCCTTTTTTATCAGAATGTGCGCGGTCTCAATACAAAGCTTTCTGAAATTCAACACCAGTCTCCTCACATCTCCTCAGACATCATCATCCTCACTGAAACATGGCTTCACCCTGCCGTCGACTCACTTGAACTCAGGCTCTCTAACTTCAATGTCTTCCGAACTGATCGTTCTCCCTCAAACAACTCTCTGAAAGCCTCAGGTGGTGGTGTTCTCATTGCTGTATCCAACCGCTTCCGCTCAAATTTGCACACCTCCCCCAATATCCTTGAACAGACATTCGTGGTCCTTCCTGACCTTAAACTTATTATTGGTGTTGTCTATCTCCCTGTGTATTCTGCTGCCTCCGCTTATGAACGCCACTTCTTGGAACTTGAACATGTTTCTTCAGCCTTTCCCAGTTACAAAATTATTGTGGCTGGTGATTACAACCTGGCTGGTATCCCTGGAACTTCTTGGAATATGGAGTGTTTCCCCTATCATGCCTCCTCAAAGGCCAATATCATCCATGAATCTCTTCAGCTCCTTAACCTCAAGCAATTCAATTCCAACGTCAACACCTCTGGGAATGTTCTTGATTTGGTTTTCTCGAATCTGGATGATCTCACTATTCACTCTGGAGATCCCCTGGTGGCTGAGGATAAGGCTCATCCTGCTCTTCATATCCGTGCTTCTCTTCCCAGCTTGTACCTAGTTATTTCTCCTCCTAACCGCTTCGAATTCAATTTTAAACGGGGTGATTACACCAGCATGAGCCATCACTTCCTTCAACTTGATTGGCAGTCACTCCAATCCTCTCCATTAGCTAATGCGTTGGCAGAGTTCTACGCCATTGTTCATGAAGCCATTAATCAATTTGTTCCAAAGACCGGCACCATTCATTACTCCTACCCCAAGTGGTTTTTCCAGGATCTTATTTCTTTAGTCAGGAGCAAAAACCTAGCACACTCTCGTTTTAAGGTGACCGGCCTGTCCTCAGATTACTCTTCGTTTTCTCTACTCTGGGCCCGCTGTAAGCTGAGGGGCTGCTACTCTGCTTATCTAGACTCTGTCCAGAACTCAATTCCTTCAGATATCAAAACTTTCTGGAACCACATCAACTACCGCAGCGGCAACTCTTCCCTACCACCCTCAATGCACCTTAATTCCAGTTCAGCAGACTGTCCGCAGGCCATCGTTGATCTGTTTGCCCGCCACTTCTCCTCTGTCTTTGAGCCTGGCATCAGTGCATCAGCCCACCAGCTCCCTCCACGTGACTTGACTTATCTGGGTTCTATAACTCTGAGTGAAACGGAAGTGCTGGGTGCTCTTCAACGTCTTGACGTCTCTAAGGGCATGGGACCTGATGAGGTTCCTCCAATCCTGCTCAGCTCTTGTGCTGCTGGACTTGCTGGTCCTCTGACTGCTCTCTTCAATGCCTCACTGTCATCTGGCCATTTCCCTGGAAGAACTCTTACATAACTCCAATCCACAAGAAAGGTGATAGATCAGACATCTCTAACTACAGGCCCATCTGCTCGCTCTCCACCATCCCTAAGATCTTCGAAAAACTTGTAGTTGACCAGCTTTCACCAATCTTCTCTTCCATCATTGCACCAGAGCAGCATGGTTTTATTCGTGGCCGATCTACTGTGACAAATCTTGTTCTCTTCCAGGAGTTTATCTTGCAGTCCATTAGCGTTGGTGACCAGGTTGATGTTATCAGTACTGACTTCTCGAAGGCATTTGACAAGATCCCTCACAGCTCTATACTTACTGCCCTCTCATCTGTTGGAGTCTTTGGTGTCTTCCTTACATGAATAGCGAGCTACCTCTCTGGTCGCTCTTCTACTGTGAGAGCGGGGGGTGCTATCTCTGCACCTTTTGGCTCCACCTCTGGCGTTCCCCAGGGCTCGCACCTTGGGCCTCTCCTCTTCACCTTAACAATGAACAGCATTTGCTACGAGCTTGATGTGCCATTCCTTATTTATGCTGACGACTTCAAGATTTTCAATTGTGTTCGCAATCTCTCTGATTGCATTGTCCTCCAGTCGTGTCTTGACAGGTTTGTCCTATGGTGTTTCTCCCACGGCCTTGCTCTCAATCCTGGAAAGTGTACTGTGGCCACCTATCATCGCTCTCGGGCTCCTGCTCATCACACATATCATATTAATGATACTCCCCTCTGCAGGCCTTCTTCTGTCCGTGACCTCGGTGTCCTTCTGGATCCTCATCTTTCCTTCTCCGACCACATCGCCCAAATTTCCTCCAGCGCCATGCGAGCTCTGGGATTCCTGAAGCGCAACACGCGAGAGTTTTCCCATATCCCTGCGCTGTTCACACTCTATCGCTCTCTTGTCACACCTCGCCTGGAGTATGCGTCAGTTGTCTGGAGCCCTTATTACAGTTGCTACATCGACCAGCTTGACCGTGTTCACCGAGCATTCCTGCGGTACCTGGGTTATAAGCTGGGCATCCCACGGGAAAACATCAACTACGACGCTTTGAGTTCCCAGTTCCACCTCTTGCGACCAGCTGACCGACGATCTATCGCTGATATCAGTTTCCTTCATGGACTTTTTTCTGGCCGAATCGACGCTCCTTCCCTTCTCGCACAATTTGGCCTCAATGTACCTCGCCTCGCTTCCCGCTCGTCTGAACCATTTGCCGTTCCCTTCTCTTCCACGAACTACATGCGCCACCGACCATTTTCCAATTTCCTCGAACTGCCAATCTGCTTGGAACTTCACTTGGTTTTGACCTTCTATCTTTACCTCTTGAAACTGTGAAGAAAATCCTGAAGGACTTTTATTTAAATTCATACTCGAATATATGACCTGCCTTATTTCACCGAGCATAAGCACATTTTTCTTTCTTTTTTTTTTTTTCTCTGTTTTGTCCGATCGTTGTACACTTAATTGGGCTTGTCCCGTGTTTATGTAAATAAATAAATAGATATTGATAAAACGCCAACTCGGTGATTCATGGGAGCAACTTTGGGAATAAAATTGAGAAAAAGCGCTAATTCAAGCGGGCAAATAAACTGTGAAAAAACGCTAATTCGTGGTTAATAAATAGTGAAAAACACGAATTGGTGTTTAAAATAGAGAAAAGCGCCAATTCACAGCTTAAATTTCGAATTATTGCTACTTTGCGGATAAAATTGGGAAAGAGCACTCAAACGCTACCTAATATGCGGTTTCTGTAAGCAAGTTCAAGGCTAAGAGCTTTAAAAAGCGCCGATTCGCAGCTGAAAATGAGCTAATTCGCGGGGGAAAAAAAAATTGAGAAAATGAGCTCATTCGCGGATAAAATTGAGAAAACGCACATACGCAGTTTTCGGAGGCAATTTCGTGGCTAAAATTTGGAAACATAAGTTCTCCTACGCTACTAAAAATTATATTCCTAGTTCAATTAGAGACTAATGGGCCTCCAAGAGATTTCTCATGAGAAACTGATTAATAAGCTATACGCCTATGGAATAAGGGGTTTATCTCTGGATATGCTGAGGGACTATTTGCGGGGGGCGGAGCCAGATTGTCTTTTATAACGGAGATTCGTCGGAGCCTTCGGAGGTTAGGCATGGAGTTCCTCAGGGGTCAATACTCGGGCCTCTCCTGTTTTTTGATCATCATAAATGATCTGCCGTCATGGGTTGACGCATTGGTCACATTGTTCGCCGACGATACAACTATTACTATGTCGGACTCGGATGTTCATAATCTAATGAAGAGGATGAGTGAAGAACTCAATAAGGTCGAGGCTTGGCCGTTGGGCAACGATTTGTGGCTCAATAAGGAAAAAACTCGTCTTCTGGTTTTTGGGTTGAAAGAGTTGACTCCGGCTAAACCGGTTAAGTTCCTTGGGGTGTGGATAGATGCTAAACTCGACTGGCACCATCATATAGAAGAATTGTCCAAGCGTCTAAATAGAGCTTTATTCGCTCTGAGAAAGCTTAAAGGAATGTGTTCCACTCTCTGGCCTTC
The DNA here is from genome assembly GCA_038030265.1 of Corythucha ciliata. Lineage (NCBI taxonomy): Eukaryota > Metazoa > Arthropoda > Insecta > Hemiptera > Tingidae > Corythucha > Corythucha ciliata. The sequence goes on from CM075938.1 coordinate 62,751,038, forward strand.
TGACGGCATACTTCGGGATCTTCCACAGTCTGCTCGGTTATGGAGTTCTTCTCTGGGGTGGTTCACCGAAGGCGGAGGTTATCTTTACCCTCCAAAAAAAGGCAATCCGAGCCATAATGAACGTTGGGCGTGCGGCCCATTGGCGGTGATGGGGCACTCCGATTACGGTGCCTCATGTCCGCTAGGGGGCCCCCCCTTGCCACCATCGGTGAGAGCGGGAGGTGACGCTGGTGCGGTGGGGGCCGAGGAGGCCACCCAGAGGGGCGCTGTGCCCGTGGTCACCACTGCAGGGGACGGAGGGGGTGGTCGACCTGGCACAGGACCAATGGAGATGGAGGAGACGGAGGGGGCGCTCCTGCCGACCGATGACCCTTAGGGTCGGTCAGCAAAATGTGGGGCACAGTCGCCTCGCGCACGATGAGCTCAGGGTGGTGGCGAGGGAGAGGGGCCTAGCCATTCTCCACCTTCAGGAGCCTCGTTGGGCGCGGGGGCGGCTGTCGTCCTTCGGAGCGGGCGCCCGAACCGTCTCGGGGGGGGTTTCGAGAAGGGCTCGGGCCGTTAGCCTCGGTGGTCGTCCTAGATGGGCGACTTACCGCGCGGTCGTCTCCCGACCGACCCGCTGGGTGGCAGTGGTGATTGTTACGGTGGGGGTCAGCAGCTTGGACTAATATCCTGCTACTGGCCCCCCTCCCTGGTGGATGGGGCGGAGTTTTTCGCCGCCCTGGAGAACGCCCTGGAATGCCTGAGGGGCATCTCAGTGGTCATAGGGGGGGATTTTAATGCGTGGGACCTCGCGTGGGGCTCGAGGAGGGGCAGCCAGAGAGGCGCGCAGGTGCGCGATCTCATGTCTGGGTGGGGACTTGTGCTTGCGAACCGGTCCGAGTGCGAACCCACCTTCCGCGGGCTCGTCGTCGATTGGAGGCCATCTTCACGGGCTCCGCTGACGATACCGTCCGACGTGTTCCCCAATCGCGTGGCGGGATAGTTCCGTGGTGGAATGCCGAGGTTGCGGGTCTTTCCTCGCGGGCTCGTAGGCTGCGCCGGGCCTATCAAAGGACTCGAGGCCCGGGTCGCGAGGCTGCAGGCGAGCGTTATGCGCTCGCGAGGGGGGACCTAAAAAAGGCTCTTCGGCGGTCCAGGCGGGCCGCTTGGAGGACGTTCGTTGAGGATGGTCTCTCGGCGAACCCTTGGGGCATTCCCTACAGAGTCATCGTGGGAAAAGATCAGGTCTCCGAGCGTCCTCCCGTTTCTGGAAGCGTCGCATGGTGGAGGGACTGTGGAGGATACGCTGAGGAACTTCATCCGACGTATCTTCCCGCGGGACGAACCCGGGGAGGACTCTGCCGCGGACCGCGAATCCAGAGCGGAAGCGGCAGTGGTCCCACAAACGGCAGGCAGTGGGCTCTTCACGGAGGAGGAGCTTCGAGACGCCCTTGGTGGGTTGGCGTCGGGCAGGGCTCCGGGGTTCACCGGGGTGTGCCCTGAGATGCTTGAGCATCTCCCGGACTCGGCGGTGGAGTCTTTTTTGGGGCTCTACAATCGATGTCTTGCGGCGGGGTACTTCCCGGTGAGATGGCGGGTCACTGTGGTGATACTTCTTCTGAAGTCGCCCGACCGCGACCCGGCGTCTCCCGGTAGCTATAGGCCGATGAGCCTCCTGCCTTGCGAGAGCAAGGTCCTGGAGTGGCTCCTCCTTGGCCGGTTGGAGCCCTTCATCAAGGAGGTGCTCCATCCGCGCCAGTTTGGGGGGGGGTAAGAGGGGGCTCGACGCGGTGCAGTCCCTCGTCGATGCCCCCTACGGGAAGTACAAGGTGGCGGTCCTGCTGGATGTGCAGGGGGCCTTCGACTCAGTGTCGTGGCCGGGGGTCTTGATGGCGCTGCGAGATGCTGGTGTCCCAAACGACATCTTTAGGGTGATCGCCTCGTACTTCGAGTCGAGGGAGGTGCGGCTCCGCTACGGTAGTGAGGAGGTGCGGGAACCTCTCACCAGAGGTGGCCCGCAGGGGTCGGTTCTCTCGGCTGCTTTGTGGAACCTTCTCTTTGCCGCCCTTTTGTGGCTTTTGCAGGGGGAGGGTTTCGAGGGAGTGGCGTACGTGGACGACCTTGCGGTTGTTGTCGCGGCGCGCTCCCGGGACAAGGCCGGTCGGGAGATCGATCGGCTGTTGCGGGTCGTGGACGAATGGTGTGGGGCGGTCAAACTGGCTCTCGCTGTGCCGAAGACCCAAATGGTCCTAATGCGGGGTCGTCTCTCGCAGGGTTGGCCCCTTGGTGGTGCGCTATCGGGGATCACGCCTTGTGGGGGAACGGCAGGGCCGCTACCTAGGGGTCGAGATTAACCCGGGGAGGACAGCGACCCCGCAGCTAGAGGCGGTTGCGGGGAAGCTAGAGAGTACCTTTGTCCTTTTTAGGTCGGTGGGGGGGAAACGTATGGGGCACTAACTTCCACTGCCGAGCTCGTTACTTCAGGGCGGTATTCGTACCTACCCTGCTGTACGGTGCAACGTGGTGGTGGCACCGGCCCACGAAAGCTCAGAGGGCGAAGGTCCTCAGCTTGCAGCGGCAGGCCTTGGTAAGGGTGACCATGGCGTACCGGACTGTCAGTTCCGACGCGCTTCAGGTGCTGGCGGGGATACCTCCTGCGGACCTTCTGCTCGACGCATGGGTTCACGGGCGCCGCCTGGTTCAGGGAAACTTGGACTGGGTACGGTGCCGTGAAGATTGAGCAGAGCGCCTCGGTCTCTTGGCCGAGGAGTGAGGGGCCGCATGGGGCCTTCGCCTCCTTGACGACCTAGTCGTTGAGGCTTGGCAGGCGCGTTGGACTTACAGTTCAACGGGTAGGCGTACATTCGGGTTCGTGCCCGACGTTCGGACGAGACTGGCAGCGGCCAAGTGGTTCACCCTTGAGCACGCTGCCATGCAAATCCTGACTGGACACGGCTCGTTTAACGCCAAGTTGTGGTTCTTCCGGCGGCGGGACTCTCCAACATGCCCTTGTGGTGTCGAGGAGGAGACCGCCGAAGCCAAAGATGGGGTACAGGCCAGGTAAAGGCCTGCAAAAAGGTCTAGGTACTGGCCACATCTTAAGGAGTTCCGCAGAGAGAGAGAGAGAGAGGTTGGAAGTTCGACTGGTCTGGCCCTTCGTAACGCCGACAACATAAGGGATCCCTTCTTTATAGGCTTAGTAAAACTAAGTCAAGCTTTCTTGGGCGTTCCGTGGGCTTTTATAATAAACTGCCGGTTCGTGTTCGGAGTTTGTCTGCGGATGATTTCCGTAAGACCGTCCGCGAGGTGCTTCTGAGAAAGGCCATTTATAAGCATTCAGAGTTCTGCTGGGATGATTCCGACGACTTGCCTAGTGCAAAATAATCAATTTAGAAAACATATGACGACCAAAGTACTTGCTGTACCACATGGAAATAAATTATTATTATTATTATTATTATTATTATTATTATTATTATACTCACCTTCGAAACCAAAAGCTGTAGACGTCGTACTTTTATTTAGGCAAAAAGTCCGCTTAGAAAATACGCGCTGGTTGGTGAAGAGGGTTTTTTAAGTTTGTCCCTTTTGTCCACTACTTTAGGGATGAAACGACTCATTTCAAGTGCGTGAGGCGGCCGGCGGCGGGGTTCACGACTGTTTCACTGTATCATAGTCACCATTTTCATTGCACTGTGCACTATATTTATTCGCAATGGGACGAAAGCCCATTGTGGTGCGGGATCCCAAAAGGTTAACGCCCGAAAATGACGTCCCGTCGGGGGATGGGTGTATGGGGGGGGGGATAAATGGATTTTCAATAGACCATTAACGTTCTTGAACGTCCTATAATAAGTCGTCATTGTAAGGTAGCGGTCGTTTTTCATGAGTTTGCCTCTCGCCTGCCACACTCTTTGTGCCGTGTGGAATTGAGTGTTGCGGGTTGTTGCATATCTTATTTTTAGGATGAAACGGGCGGTATTGGATGCAATTCAACCGATTAATGGCATGTTGGTAATATTTTATATATCCTAATGCGACCCAGTCGTAGTAATGAGAGTGAGTCGTTTTCACTAGCAAATAGTGTGGGGACGGCTAAGCAATAAAATGAATCTAAACGATTCATTATTTGCGAACAGAGCGACCGAATGATTCGAAACTCCAATTGCTTTTAAATGCTAATGAGCCCGTGCATTGTTTTTCCTTTCCCAGGCTACACTTTCAAATCATTCTGCAGAAAAAGTTCCACATTGTAACGCTGGACATAAACTTCAAAGCGAAAAAATGTCCCTTCCGAGTAGGTTCATCCTCCGTAGAACATTGCGCAATGACTGAACGAGTCAACTTTTTTATTCTTAGAGCTTGGAACTCGTTTTAAATCGGCCCATATAGAGAGACCTATTCCCCGTCTTTCACCTTACCAAGCCCCTACACGCGGTCTAGCGTATAATTAAAAAACAAGTCCCTAAGGGCTCAAATACCATAAAAACATTCTTCTTTTTTTTCTCTTTTTTAAAAAATAATTTGTCATTTTTGTGTTTCCCAGGATTAAAAAAGTACGTGTTCCTATGCACGGTCTGCGGCGGTCTCGCATCTCTTCTGGGAGGCCTTTTCCTCGGAGTGTACCTCATATTGAGGTCCTACACGTCCTCGCTCGATTATTTTGAAACCATTCCTACCTATATTCCTGCCACAATGGTAAAAGAAACTTTCACTCGTCATAAGTATTCGTCGTTATTCATTTTTTCTTCTTCTTCTTCGCTTTTCAGCTCTTATTGACAGGGCTCGGTATTATGTGCTTAGCCAGAAGAAAGAATCGGTACGCAGTTCTGGTGAGTTCAAGCATTTTTTTTTTTTTATCATATTCAAATCGATAAACACGTACACTGTCCTTTTGTTCAAAATTTAACTGGAGCACTCATCCGAATATATTTTCTGCTCTTTATTCCGCGAAAAAAATCCCATTTTATCTCTCCCCTCCCCCGCATTTGCATAGCTTTTTCCATGATTGCCCCTTTTCGAACTTTTAATATTTGGTTTCAGTGCCGGGGTTGATAGGCCAGCGTGGGGTAGGGGGTTAGGGGTACTGAAGATATTAGAATGAAACCCCGCGTTCGGAATACTAAAATGAGAAGGCGGCAGTAAAACCGTCCCCTCTTCACCCCCGTTGCCATCAGGCGACCATCACGTTCAAATGTCTCAGATACCCCAATTTTTTTTATTTATTATTTTTTGTTTCCGTAGATTAAACTTTGCGGAGTTTGCTGCCTGGTGTGCGCGGCCACTTGCGTTTTAGTGACAGTGACGACAACTGTGATACACATGAGTCGACTTCAATCGCTTCGCGAGTGCGTGTACACGATGAAAACGCAAACGTGCACGTGTTATTCAAATCTTTTGGACAGCACTCCCGACATTCGTACCGAAGACGGTTTGTGCTTTAATTTCTCCGTATTTGTTCTACAGTTTTTAATAATTTTTTTGTTGTTGTTATTATTTTAGGAGCGCACTATGTGTTTAATTCGACTCCCGACTGCGAAGTCATTCACGGCGCCCTCTATTCCTGTCTGAGGGCAATGTTTGGACTTTCAGTCATCGGTATACTCGTGTGCATTTTCTGCTGCATGCTCGTATACCAATTATTGAGGTAATAATACTTGATTTTTTTTTTTTTTTTTAACGAAATAATTTCTAAGAAGAAAGAGAAGCGCCTAAGCCTTGGAAACCTCGACAAGGATCTCTCCAAAATCTCACTAACCAGCAAATAAAGTCAAAAAGGTTGCTTCCTCCCCCCCCCCAACCATACAAATGATCGTAAACTGACTTGAGTCCTGAGAATTAGTTATGTGACCCGCTCGCCCCACGACCTTACTTCCTGATTGAGGCAGCAAATTGTAGGAGAGGGCATATTTTTCTACAGAAGTGGGTCAGGAAGTTCGGCACTTGTTACGGAAAATGTAGAAGCAACAAACGCCAAAACAGCTCCATTCGAAAAAAGCATTTATCACACAAAAAAAACCACTCGAACCCGAAAAAAATTGTCCTATCACGAAAAGGGCCAAACCAACATAATGGCAACTGATGCCACGAAAATAGTCCTAAAAACCGACAATTTGGTCCCTTCAATAAACACGTAATTTTTTCACCTTCAGCTAAAATTATCGGTCTGAAACTTACGGCTAAGCTCCAAACCTCAAATATAATAGACGTAAACAGAGTAGTTTACACTCTGTGTACGCGGGCTGGGTGAGCTAAACAGTGAGTTATTGTGTTTTAGTCGTTAATTGGGGATTTGGGGCACCGACCAGTGCCGAAAACTAAGATTTCTGAACAGTGGCGTAGGTAGGAACTTGTCCTGTGGGAGGGGGGGCCCGGCGGCGATCAGATTGAAATTTCGTAAGGGTGAGGAGAAGGGGGTAATTTCACATTTTAGTCATCATTCCACCCAGTCAGCACACTCTTGAATCTGGACATCTTGCTGGCATCATCATAGCCTCAATTTTTCAGTTAGGGGCGATTTTTCGACTCTACCCTCAAATTAGCGCTTTTCTCGGCCGAGTTCTTCTCAATTTCAGCCGCAGATTAGCGGTTTTGCCCCACCCCCTCTCATAGCCATGAATTTGCGCAATTTCTCAACTTTAGCAGCATAGTTTTTATCCCGTGAGCGATGTTTCATAATTATCCACGAGTTTTGGCGTTTTCCTCAATTTTAGCAGCATATTACCGATTTTCCAAATTTTTTTTACCAGGGGATTAGCACTTTTCTCAGTTTTACCTGGAAATTAACGTTTTTCTTAAGTGTTTTCCACAATATTAGCCGCAAAATAGGGGGACTTTTCACGAATTAGGATTTCTTTGGTTCACCATACGCAATGCATGAGCGAATTTTCTCAGTTTTCTCGCAAATTAGCGGTTTCTTCGCCTATTGCCATAAATTGGCGCTTTTTTTCAATTTCAGCCTGAAAAATTGCCTTCAGAATCCGCAAATTGGCGTATATTCGGTTTTTTTCAATTTCAACCACGAATTAGCGCTTTTTTAAAAATTGTAACGGCGACGCGTCGTAGCGTTTCAAACCTGTGAATTAAAGAATTTTCTCAATTTCAGTCACTGTATTGGCGGTTGGCAATTTTTCCATTTTTAGTCGCAAATTAGCAATTATGTCAATTTTTAGGCTTAAAATTGACCTTTATCTTAATTTTACCAGGCTGATTATTTTATTTTCAACATGTTACCCGCAAATTAGCGGTTTTCCACATTTGACCACCGCATTTGTTGGGTCCTGAGGTGGTGGACTGTATATAAATTTTCAACGAAATTTGTTTTATTACTCAAAGGTGTTTTACAACGAATTATCCGAAAGCGTTACGAGATAAGATAAAAGAAAAATGGATTCCGTTTTTCGCTCGTTTTCCCGCTAGTCATGGGCGGCTGGCGTCACCATACTCTCCCCGCCATGAAGCGCAGTCTTCATCATCAATTGGAAGAGGGCAGAGACTTCGTATATTCCGTTTGAAGAAGCCGGAGGGCGTTCGTACTGTGACTACTCTAACGTGACCATCCGGTCCTGTGTGAAGGTCCGTCACACGTCCGAGACTCCATGAAAGCGGAGTAGATTGGTCGTTTTTAAGGAGTACGAGGGCATCTTTTTGCAAACTGTCTGATGATTGTTTCCACTTTGATCGGCGCTGAAGCTCTTGCAGATATTCAGATGACCACCTTTGCCAGAAGTGCTGGACAATTTGTTGTACGTATTGCCAGCGCGATAGTCGGTTCATCGGCAGATTCCTCAAATTTTGATCTGGGGTCTCGAGTAGACTATTACCGATGAGGAAATGGGCAGGGGTAAGGGCGGATAGATCGTCAGGGCTGGATGGTAGGGGTGTCAAAGGTCGGGAGTTGACACAGCGTTCAATTTGAGTTAGCACCGTACAAAGTTCAGAAAACGTCAATATTTTTGGACCAATAATTCTTCTGAAATGTCGTTTGATAAGTTTAACACTCGATTCCCAAAGCCCTCCAAAATTCGGTGATTTAGGAGGAATAAATTTCCATTTGATATTACGACTAGCTAAACTATTGACGATAGCATCATTATGAGGTTTTGTATTTAACAATGAATATAATTTTCTTAACTCGTTATTTGCACCTACAAAGTTAGTGCCGTTGTCAGAATACATCACTATAGGGGTTTCCTCTTCGTGACGTGAATCGCCGCAGTGCGGCTAAGAAGGAGTTGGTTGACAAATCCTCGACAAGTTCAAGATGAATGGCTTTAGTTGATAGGCAAACAAACAATGAAATGTAGGCCTTTGATGTCGGTGCGTTCCTTCTTTGCGATGAACGAATAGTGATAGGACCAGCGTAGTCAACACCACAGTGGTAAAAAGGACGAGATGGCTCTACTCTAGCCTCTGGAAGTTGTCCCATTATTTGGCTGGCAACCTTGGGCTCTGCTCGAAAACATTTAACGCATCCGTGAAAAACCTTGCGACATAAGTTCCTTCCATTAATCGGCCAATATTGTTGACGCATGGTCGCTAGCAGGCCTTGTGGTCCGAGGTGAGCATTGTCTTCATGAATTTGTCTTGCCAAAAGGAAAGTGATTTTATTCACACCGTTGTTTCCTCCATGAGTCAAAAGAATAGGCTGCTTCTTGTCATATGTTAATCTGGAGGCTTGTAGTCTGCCACCGACTCTGATGAGGTTTTGACGATCAAGGAAATGACTTGGATTCGAAATACGACTTGAGGTTTTGACAACCTTTCCACTCCGTAAGCTAGAGTATTCTTCTGGAAACATCAGTTTTTGGCAAATTATCAAAAGAGCCGTTTTTGCTTCCTGGAATTCTTTCGAATCGATGGGACCGATCTCCGTAAACCCAATTTTTTGACCCTTGACCCTAGCAAATCTGTAGCAATAAGCTATTATTCGCACGATTTTGTTAAAATACGAGATCCTGGTTGCTATTGAAGAAACGAAGTCGAGATGGGGTTCTTCGAAATTAACCACTAAAGTCTCAGTTCTTCTCGAACTGACGTCAGGAAGGTTCGATTCCTTGACAAGGTCGCAGTCCCCATGTTGAGGATTCCACCACAAATCATTTTTATTGATCTGGTTGGCGAAAAGTCCTCGTGAAATGAGGTCCGCAGAATTGTGAGCGGATTCAACGTACTTCCATTGTTCAGGTTTTGATAATCCTTGAATTTTTGACACACGATTAGCTACAAAATGTAGTCCATTTGGTGGGGCATCCACTGATCCAGGACAGCACGACTTTCGAATCGGTCCACAGGGTGATAGAATCCAGGTTCAAGTTTTTTAGAGACGGAAGAATTCGCTGGACAAGCTCAACAAGCAGTAGAGCTGCACACAGCTCGAGGCGTGGCAATGACTGAACCTTGATTGGAGCGACCCGCGATTTGGAAGTGATTAAGATACACGCATGCTCCGAAGCCGACTGTGGATGCGTCGGCAAAGCCATGAAGTTGAATGTTAGTGGCACTTGAGGCTGAAACGCAACGAGGAATTCTTAGGCTGCTCAGGCACGCCATGGAGGCACAAAGTGTGACCCATTCCTTTAAGAAGCTTTTAGGTAAAGGATCGTCCCATCCATAGCCTTTGTGCCAAAGACCTTGCCCTGACTCATCAGTCGACTCATCAGTAAATGTTCAGAGTCCGTCTAGTGCACATCGTTCTCTCAACGCTCCGTAGTGATTTCGCGATTATATTTTGTTTGGTTTGATGTTTCAACTTGCTAATCGGGATATTGAATCGGCTTGTGTCGCGGCTGTTTTCGTATGAACTATTCTACTGGGAACTACCGATGATTCGTACTTGTTAATCGTCGAGAGTTTTAATTGTTCCCGTTGTCTTGATTCGGCCCCTCGTAGTCTTCGCCTTATCTTCTCCCCGTTCTAACGGCTCCGCCCACTTCGTTCGCTTCGCTGGGTCCCCTCTCGTCTGCGCCTCCTGGTATTATCCTCCTCACCATCTTTATCACCTTTATACAAACAATCGCTCTCACAACAAATAATACTACAATGCCCGTTTGCAATCGATGTCAGGACGCCCTTGTCATGGAGGATGCCCTTCATTGCTCGATATGCAAAACCGCAGTACATTTCGGCTGTGGTGGTTTAACTGAGGCTAATTTTAGAAAGATGTCTAAGGCCGTCAACGCGGGTTGGAAATGCCCCAGCTGTAAATCTTCAAGGTCGGGTTCGACTGTCACCGTTGTTCATTCTGCATCGAATGCGTTAAGTGCCGAGGAGTTAAAGGAGGTTATTTCTTCCTCTATTCGGTCAGAATTGAGGGAGTTCAGAGGAGAGATGTGCGATAAAATGAGCGACTTGCAGCACAGCATTGATTCGTGTTTGGCTAAGTATGATGCGATCGCTTCCGAACTCTCTGACCTAAGATCTGATGTTGACTTTCTAAAAAACCAGAGGCTGGGTGAGCGGATTAAGTCCCTTGAGGATGAGGCGGCGTCTTTGGTGGGGACTACTGGATCATTTGCCATGGAGGAGGCCCTTGGTGAGCTCAATGAACGTCGGCGTCGATCCTTTAACTTGTTGATTTATGGTCTCACTGAATCGAATGCGGCCTCCCCCTCCTTACGGATGGCGGATGACAGGGTATTGTTGCAACAGAGGTTATCAGGCTGCTCGGTGGAATTGGATTTCGCTTGTATGAAGGTATCACGGATCGGCAAGGTTGATGCCACTAGACCCCGGCCACTTGTTGTTACTTTTGACTCCCCTCTTACTGCTTCAAGAGTGCTTGTGGAAAGCCGTAAGCTGCCTGACCCACCGGCCATTTCCCAGGATCGTACTCTGATGGAGAGAGAGTCGCTTCGCAGGTTAAGGGCTGAACTCAAGAGTCGCCTAGATAGTGGGGAGCAGGAGTTAACTATTCGTTATTTAAGGGGCGTCCCAAGGATTGTTTCTCAACCACGTATTCGCTCTACTCGACGTTCTTCCGGTATCAGCTCCCCCTCCAGCGACTTATCAAAAAACTGACATCACTCACGGCTTTCTATCAGAATGTCCGGGGGATTAACACCAAATTGGATTTGTTCAAGAGTCAATCTGCTACTATCTCATCTGATCTCCTGTTGCTTACCGAGACATGGTTGACTTCTGCCGTTGCATCTTCTGAGCTCGGTTTATCATCTTAATATAATTTGTACAGATCTGATCGTTCGTCTCTTAATTCAGCCAAATCATCAGGAGGTGGAGTGCTCGTAGGAGTGTCATCGGGGTTACGTTCTATACAATGTCGGCTTCAGTCTGCCAGTCTCGAACAGATTTTTGTGTCTCTTCCGGATCATAAATTGTTGGTTGGGTGCGTGTATTTGCCTGACTATTTAACCGATAATCATGTTTCGTTATTCTTCGAAGAAATTGAACGTTTGATTTTGTTATACCCCTCATATAAAGTCTTCGTGGCTGGGGACTTTAACCTTCCAAACCTTTTTTGGGACCCTGGTACGGGTTTCGTATCTGCTAACTGCAAGCTCTCTCTTAAGGCCAAAATACTAACTGATTCAATGCATCTGTTTAATTTGAAGCAATTTAATTCTTTATGCAACCAAGCTGGTAATGTTTTGGACTTATGTCTTTCAAATATCCCAAATATAGTGTTACGTGGTGCTGACCCTGTGGTTCCACTGGATGTTGCCCACCCCGTCTTCGAATGCTCAATTACTTGCGATACTTCTTCCACTTGTATATGCAACCCATTACAGAGTTTCGTTTTCAATTTCAAAAAGGGGAATTATAAGGACATGAACAGCAACCTGCTTGAGAAGGATTGGAGTTTTTGCGAACATCTACCTCTCGTCGAATCAGTTAATAAACTCTATGCTATCCTGAGTGACTCCATTAATGCATTCGTACCTAAACAAAAGGAAATAACATATTCTTTTCCCAAATGGTTCAATGTGGAAGCCATCAGGCTGATTAAGGCCAAGAACATTGCACACAACCGATATAAGTCTACAAGATCTCAGTCTGACTACGATATTTTCGCAGACCTTCGCCGAAAATGTAAATCTGTATCTCGGGGTCTCTACAGGAGTTGCTTGGATGATGTGCAGCACTCACTCAAATCAAACCCGAAGGCTTATTGGAATCATTTCAATTACTTGCATAGGGACTCGGCAATGCCGGGGGTGATGCATCTCGGTGATGAGGTCGCCAGTGATCCAGTGGGTATCGCCGGCCTGTTTGCTCGGCATTTTTCAGCCGTTTATGACCCTCCTTCAGCTACCGTCATGTCTGATGACAATTCTTACTCATCCTTCTCATATAGCTCTTTTTCTGTCTCGATCGAGGAAGTCAGGAAGGAACTGCTCTCTCTTGATGCCACTAAAGGAATGGGTCCCGATGGAGTTCCCCCTATTCTTCTTCTGCATTGTGCCGGCAGCATTTCCAGACCTCTGAGTATCCTATTCAATAGATCCCTTTCATTGGGTGATGTTCCTCCGATTTGGAAGACTTCCTTTGTGACACTAATCCATAAGAAGGGCGACAAATCAAGAATAGAGGAGTATCGGCCTGTCTGCTCGCTGGCCACCATCCCGAAAATCTTGGAGAAGATTGTTGTATCAAGGGTTATGCCCTTGGTTGGAGCTCATTTGTCCCCGCACCAACATGGATTCATGCATGGCAGATCGACGATTACGAATCTCTTAACACTACAGCAGTTCATTCTTCGGGCATTTGAATCTGGGGATCAGGTGGATTGTGTCTACACTGATTTTTCAAAATGTTTCGACAAGGTCCCGCACTCTCTTCTCGTCAGTAAACTAAAGTCCTTTGGCATAGTTGGGTCCCTGCTTCGTTGGTTTGGCAGCTACCTCTCCGATCGGTCCCAGATGGTTAGGATCAAATCAACTTTCTCGGCACCTTTTTCGACCACCTCCGGCGTACCACAGGGCTCTCATATCGGGCCTATGTGCTTCTTGATTTTTGTCAACGACGTCACTAGAGTTTTTGCTGGGGAAATTCAGTATTTACTGTTCGCTGATGATTTGAAAGTTTTCATGAGGATACGATCACTTCACGACTCACTGTTGTTGCAGGCGGCACTTGATTCATTGTTCGAGTGGTGCGTGGCAAGCGAATTGCGGCTGAACCTTGGGAAATGCGCAGTAGTGACCTTCTCAAGATCGACATCTCCATATTGGTACCAGTATGGACGGCCAGACAATAGCAAGGGTGTCCACATTCAAAGATCTCGGTGTCACATTCGACCCACAATTGTCATTTTCTGCACATATCGACGACATTTGTTCATGGGGTATGAGAGCCTTGGAATTCTTGCGGCGGCACACTAGGGGTTTTACCGACACCGATGCTCTCGTTACTTTGTACACTTCGTTGGTTTGCTCAGTCCTTGAGTACGGTTCCATCATCTGGTCGCCCTTTTATGCTAATGCTTCTGATCGCATTGAGCGGATCCAGCGTAGGTTCCTCCGTTACGTCTCGTTCACTCAAGGAGTGAGCTGGTCGGATTTCGACGTCATCTCTACTCAAGCTCTTTGTAAACTGGCTCCTCTCTCTCACCGCCGTCGGGTTGCCGACTGCGCCCTAGTCATTAAGTTGTTGCGGTACTCCATCGATTGTCCAGCTCTTTTGGAACAGATTGACCTTCTTGTACCTCAATACCGCACCCGTTCTACTAATCTATTTCATATACGTACTACTCCAGCTAATTATCTATATAATGGTCCCCTTCGGCGTGCCCAGAGAGCTCTGAATTCGGTTCGAGAGCCAGATGCTCGGTTACAAGGTCCTTGAGTAGAATTGCTTCCTCGGTTGTATCGGCGCCAGTGACAAGGTCATCCATGTAGAAGTCATTCTGGATGATTTGCGAGGTGATTGGATGGTTATGGTCTAATGCCACTTGCTTGAGCGTTCGAGTGGCAAGCCATGAGGCGCAACTAGTACCATAACTGACGGTTTGAAGTTTGAATAGTTTTATAGGATCGCCTGGGGAATCTCGCCAAATAATTATTTGGAGCAAATGCTGGGTTGTATTGATTAGAATTTGACGAAACATTTTTTCCAAGTCCCCACAAACAAGCACAGTATAGGTTCTTGCTCTGATCAGGTGATTGAAAAGTGTGGCTTGGATCGTTGGTCCTACGGCGAGTATGTCATTCAAAGCGTTTTGGAAGAGAAGTCGAAAACGACTCGAAGCTTTGTGCTTGAAGATCTTTTCTTAAACACGGGATGATGGGGAACAAAATGGACCTTTTCATCCTTCTTCAACTGTAAAGGGCTTACTTCAGTCATGTGCCCCAAGGAAATATACTCATCGATGAAGTTTTTGTATTTTATTTTTAGGTTGGGATCTCTTTCCAAACGAGCTTCCAGGGAGAGAAACCGTCTCATGGCGATATCTTTACTTTTTCCAAGCAGACCTAGGCTTTCGACTACGTATCTCCCGTCGGAGCGTCTTTGTGTTGTCACTTGGTAGAAGGCTTCACAACGTTGCTCGTCAGCCGAATAAATTTCGCATGTTTCGAAGCTATCGATTTCCCAAAATTTGCGTATATTTTGATCGATCGATTCGAGAGTAGCATTGGAAACAAGACAACAGTGAGTAGTTTGAACTGGAGCGGACCTTCCAGTAATGATCCAACCGAGTTTGGTTTCTCTTAAATTCATGCTGAATCCGGGAATTTCTACTGATCCGCTCACGATCAGGTCCCAAAAAATATCGGCTCCGAGAAGAAGGTCGATTTCGGTTTTATCAAACAGATCAGGGTCGGCTAAAACGACGTGTGAGGGAATTTTGAATTTGCTTGGGTCGAATTGGACAACCGGCGCGTAGTCAGTAATTTTTGGAACTATCAGCAAGTCGAGAGTGCGCGAAAACGAGGAACATTTGGATGAGATCCTGGCCTTTGATAGGGATGATCGTGCTGTTGAAGCCAGATGCATTCATGAACGTTTTGTACTTTTTTAATTGAAGCTTGTCACAAAGCGAAGCGGTCAGGTAACTAGACTGGCTACCACTGTCAAGTAGAGCACGGCATGACGTTCGTTTTCCATTGACGCGACGCGTCGTAGCGTTTCAAACCTGTAAATTAGCGAATTTTCTCAATTTCAGTCACAAATTGGCTTTTGGCGCAATACTAGCTGTAAATTGGCGATTTTTTCCATTTTTAGCCGCGAATTAGCAAATTTTCTCAATTTTTATGTTTAAAATTAACCTTTCTCTTAATTTTAACCAGCATGATTATTTTATTTTCTAAATATTACCCGCAAATTAGCGGGTTTCCACATTTTACCACAGCATTAGCAATTTAAATAACTTTTATAGGCATAGATTATTGCTTCTTTTCAGTTCTAGCCGTGAATTAGCATATTTTTTAACATTGTACTGAAGCCATGCATGAATTTGCAATTTTTCTAAATTTTGGCCACAAAAATGCCTTCAAAAGGTGCGAATTTAAATTATGAATGTAATTTTTTTTTCAAACAAAAAAATTTACATCTATCCATTCATTTCTGTCAAAAAATCATAATTTTTAAATTATAAATATCACGACACTTAATTCGAGAATTAGTGATGTTTCTCAATTTAAGCTGCAAATTAGCAATTTTTCACAGTTTTTACTGAGAATTAGCACTTTTCCCCAATTTGAACTGAAAATTAACGTTTTTCTTAATTTTAGCTGCGCTAATTGGTGTTTTTTTTTAATTTTTGCCGCGAATTACTGATTTTCGTCATTTTGTATCCGCGAATTAATGTTTTTCCACAACTTTATTGCAGATTAGCGATTTTTCCGAATTTCAGCCGTGGAATAACGTTTTGTCCTAATTTTTTCGGCCATTCAGCATCCTATTCCCTTTTTCATACGCGAATGGGCGATTTTACGCTATTTCAGTTGTGAATTTTCCATTTTTGTCGAATTTTAACCTGAAAACGTTTTTCATTTGTCAATATTATAGCGTGTTTTCTCAACTTTAACCGCGGGGTTTGGCCAAATACAACACTTTCGCGTTGATTTCCACAATGTATTTGAAGAATGGCCTCTATGTACCGCGAATTCGCGATATTTTCTTAATTTTAGTCTGAAAGTTGCATCGCGAGACCACGAATAAGCGCTTTTTAGCAGCGTTATCCACGAATATTACTGATTTTTGTCTGATAGAAGGTCCGGGGCGAACCCCTCCCCCCCCCATTCCTCGGTACACTACTGCGTTGGGTCTGAAGTCCAAGGAAAAAGCTGGACGTACACGGACCTTTTCAGGCTGCTTTAAGTCCAGAAAATCGGCTAAACTTAACTTCAACGTGAAACGCTCATTTTTGGAGATTTTATGGGGCTCTTCGTTATGGTACTAGTGCTCCTTCGTTCGTATACTTGTAGCTCTGGGGGGGGGGGATCTATCCCCCATATCCCCCTCCCCGTACTTACGCCCCTGTTTCTGAACAAAGTTTCCAAAATTTTGCCGACTTCTCCCGGCTAAATCACCAATTTTTC
Source organism: Corythucha ciliata (assembly GCA_038030265.1). Taxonomy (NCBI): domain Eukaryota; kingdom Metazoa; phylum Arthropoda; class Insecta; order Hemiptera; family Tingidae; genus Corythucha; species Corythucha ciliata. The sequence goes on from CM075938.1 coordinate 62,767,519, forward strand.
TATATATTAGAGCTCCAGAGGCTCAATTTCAATTTTTTCACTGGAATTATCAGTTTTCTGGCCACTTCGGAACTTTTCAAGAAAAAATTGACAGTAACGTAGGAGGGAATTGATAGTTTTTAGTTTAGTTTTTTTCCCCAATTTCGATAGGTCGAAATTGATAGTTAATAGGACAAAATTGACGGTTCATAGGACGACATTGGCGGTTTCCAGGACGCAATGGACAGTTTATCGTACAAAATCGACAGTTTCCAGAATGGGCATTGCCCCCCCAAAAAAAAATTGGCATTTATAGGACAAAATTGACAGTTTCCTGGACAAATGTCCTTCGATAGTTTCTAGGACGAAATTGACAGTTTTGAACGACCAAATTTTCAGTTTAGAATTACGATACTGACAGGTTTGAATTCCTAATTGTTGATCTTAATTTTGTTTTTACTCTGGAGAGAGCACTAAACGATCTTTCGGGGCACACTGATGTGGCAGGAACAGTTAACAACAGAGATACCAAAGAGCCGATGTCCTTCAGCAGTAGTCTGGTGGTCCTCGGCATATTCGCCAACCGATTTCACGTTTTTAATGTCTATGACATTAGGTGCCAACATAAGCTGATTGGACAATTGTTGAATGTCGAAATCGGATTTGTGAATTCCAAGTACTCCTTCAAGATCGAGATTTTTATGATCGGGTGCAAGAAGCACTGTCTCCATTGCCGAAAGCTTGTCCATCGTCTCTTGACTGAAACGCCTCTTCAGTTCAGAGAGGCCAAGGTCTAAGGCTTCTCTTAACTCTGCATACAAGCTCTCCTTCTCGCTCAGTTGGGCTCCGTCACATGGTTTGTCCGTTTGCTCAAACCGTCTTGGAATTTTTCTGCTCCTTTTTGGTGAAGCTTCAACGAGATTTAGGCGCTCCCGACGCCTTAAGTGCCTCATCCCATACCTGATCAAAATCAGGTTTTTCTATCGAAGACAGTGCTTTAATCAGGGCGTTTACACTCTGTTTGGCTCCGGTAACCGTGCAGTTCTCCCCCTTTAGAGCTCTTGCTACTTCCTCACACGGCTGAAATATTTTTATGGACAGTAGTATACCCACATAAGTTCGCAATTTCGTCATTTTCCTGTGGAATCCCCTGAGTGTAGACCTAGTGTCATCAGCTATGGATGACGTTTTGTCGTAGACTATTTCATCCAAAGTCTTGTGGATCCTTTCGTAATTTTCGACGAATCTGGCTAGAGCTTTCGTTCTTAACGTCCATCTAGTCGGGCAGAGAGCAACGACGTTATTGACACTTCCACCTCCAGACCCTTGGGTATTTTCTGCCAGTACGACAGAGTGGTAAATTTTTTTTCTTTTCGGGGATTCAAGAATGGCATTGCTGACCATTCTGACTAGTGTCAGCGAATCAGAAATGGTGTCACACTGTCGAGCACATTCTTGTAGGACTAGGTCCAAGGAGTGGTTCAAACAATGTACAAAAAAATACTTTTCTTGGGCGTCTTTAATCTTTTTCTGCACGCCGTTCAATCTTCCGGCCATATTGGAAGCCCCGTCAAAACAATGGCCTCTCAAATTGTCAAAGCTTAACCCAAGGGAGATAAGCATTGTTTTTATAGTCTCAAACAATGTCGCAGACGTCGCGTCCGGAGGGTTGAATAGCCCCATGAAGTATTCATGCACATGAAAAGAGTGTGGATCGACGAATCTAATGGTCAGACAAAATTGCTCGAATCCAGAGACATCTGTTGTACCATCTGCTGAGATGGAAAAGTACTGACTTTTCTTGATGTCCTGGATAAGGGATCGCTGAACTTCATGAGCAATTATTTCCACAATTTCATTTTGAATATCGTGACTGACCCATTTATCCTTCTTTCTAAGCCACGAGGTCAATTGTGCTACGTCGAGGGCCCTTTCTTCGAGAAGGGACAGAAGATTTCCCTCACAATCTTTGTGTCCCCTTAAAGCGAGGCCTTCACATGCTAAATACCGCAATGAACTTGCTACGGTTCTCGGCACAACTTGAGTATCTTTTTGCTGGGCAGCTGACTGGGCACATAACAACGAGGATAATATTTGTCCCTTGTTTCATCTGAATAAGAAATGAAATCGACTGGAGGTGTTGGTGGCTTTTGGCATGTGCCTGAAATCTCTCGGTAGCTTTCTTCCAGTTTCGGAAGCCTTTGGAAATGAAAGCTTCCTCCCAAACATGCAGCGAAAGACCTTTGCTCTTGGCGCGTGAGCATTCGAAGCAAATAACACCATCAGTTTTCTCTACGTAGTGTCGCCAAGGGTAATCTCTGAACCAATTGTGACCGCAAGACCTATTGGTCTCATTTTTAGGGAATTTGAAAGTGGCTCTAGGTACATTTCGCGAGTCGGGCAAGAAAGAATCTGCTCTTCCGCTACAGTCTTGAGGAGAACCAGATTGGCGAGAGCTAGAGGGAACAATTATGCTATTATTGTTTTTGAAAGTACTACTTAAACTAGTTGAGCTCGTACTCATTTTGAGGGTCCTCCAGTGGAGCCGACACAGTGGATGATTTTGAGAAAGAACTTTCCTCGTGATCGTAGTGAGATATTGATCTATGGAAAAGAATATTATAAGCCGGTAGGTAAACCATGTTATTAAAATTTTACGAAGTTGAAAAAATATTATTTTAAGTAATCAAAAACTTGAAAAGTAATAATTCAAATGACTTTTAAGGTGGACAGGGGCAGTATGCCTCTAAGAGCTGAGTTTTAATATAAAATTAAATTTTCCTAGGAATATCCTTTTCAACCTATCCGTTCCTAATTAAATCATCCGTTGATAGGGAGGATGTTTGTTCCTGTGGTCTCACCTCCAGGAGAGGCAGGTTGAAGTAGTGACTGTCTCTTCTTAGGCATAATAATATAAGTCAAGGACAAGTTCAATACTGATTTTATTTACAACCCCAAACATATGATATTATCACCACCTAACATCCCCCCTCTTTAGCTTGGCTCCCTCGCCATTACTAATGCTCGACGATTACGTTGAATCAGTTGACCATTACATAGTTTGACTTCGTATCGGCGTGGTGCATCCCGGCATTGTCGTTCAATATGGCCATATTCCGATCTGTCCACAATCCATACTTTCTCCCTTTCCTTTAACGTTGGGTTTTATCAAACCGTCTCTTCATTTGATCATTTTTCTCTTTTTGACTCCTCTCGTGTTTGATGATATTTTCCCAGCCAGGTCGTAACTTGTCTTCGTCTGTAGGGAGTCTATTCCTTATTTTCCGACCCATGAGCAATTCGGCTGGTGATAGTCCGTTATCTAGGGGCGTGCTTCGATAAGCCAGAAGTCCGAGATGCATGTCATTTCCACTGACTATCCGTTTAGCAATTTTGACAAACGCTTCGGCGAAACCATTGCTCTGAGAGAACAAGGGACTAGAAGAAACAATTTCAAATCCCACCATCTCTGCAAATGTTTTCATTTCAAAACTGACCAGATTAGAGCCATTGTCGCAACGTAGGGTTTTTGGAATACCGAATTTGGAGAAGATCTGCTTCAAGTAGCTAATTAGACTACATGATTTTAAGGAGTTCAACTTCTTAATGTCGAGGTACTTCGAGAAATAATCCGAGACCACTATATACCACGAGCCCTTCCATTTAAAGAGGTCGGACCCCAGCATCTCCCATGGTCTTTCTGGCGTGGGAGTAGGCATTAAAGGCTCAGGACGCTGTTGGCGATGTTCTAGACATCTCAGACAGCTAGCAACTTTGTCTTTTATTGCGCTCGAAATACCCGGCTGGATTTGGATGGATAGTCGTAATTCTGAGTCAACTCTTCTAGAAGAATAACCTAATAGGGCTTTGAATGGCGAAATTCCAGTCGATTTGTTCGGCGCATCATTCAACCATACTGCAATTTTCTTAACGTTAGTGTCCCAGCAATTTCCTTCTGTAAAAGAAGCTTTTAGAACGGGAATTAGAGTTCGATTAATTCTCTCGACTTGTCCATTTGCTCTGGGATGACGAACGCACACGTTCGTCAGCCGTATACCACGACTTTCACCGAAATTCATTATTTCTTCTGAAGTGAATGCTGTTCCTCTATCGCATATTAAATGCGCAGGTGCTCCGAAATCGTCTATTAAATTCTCTAAAGTCTGTATAACTGTTTTTGACTTCGTATTTTTCGTTGGCACTAACCTGCAAAACTTTGTTAGATTGTCTATTAGAACGAGTAAATGTGAGTTTCTTGTTCGACTTTTGTCGAACGGTCCGAGGAAATCGAGATGGACCACTTCAAATGGTCTAGTGCCTGGGGTAATGGGATTAATCGGTCCGGGTTTTTTCCCCCCAGGAATTTTCATCAAGGTACACGTGAAACAACTCCTAATGTGAAATTTTACGTACCGTCTCATCTTCGGGAAGTAGTAATTTTCACTCAACATTTTCACAGTTCGGTCTACTCCGAAGTGTCCGCTTAAATCATGAAAACGCACTACCATGCTTTTTCTATGTGTCTTGGGAACCACAAACTGCCTTCGTGATTTCACCTGTCGACAAAGCAGTGCATTATGCATTACATAGTTTGGGGGTATTCGAATGTTTTCGTCGTCTTCTTTTTCGTTTGTTCCTCCTAGTGCTTTTATTATGCGACGTAATTCTGGGTCACTGTACTGAATCGCGGCTATGCAGTCAATTTCCTCTAATTCGCTCCCCCTGTCAGAACAAACGTAAATTACTTCTACTCTTTTATCTAAAATCTCATCCATTGTATCCATGGCTTGTTCAGTTGGTCCTCGACTGAGAGCATCGACGTGACACATCTTAACACCCGATCTGTGTCTGATTTCAACGTCGTACTCAGAGATTAGTTCACTCCACCTTGCGACCTGAGAGTTTTTGGTGCGATTAGCGGCTAAATAAGTCAAGGCCTGACAATCTGTTACAACAAGGACTTTAAGGCCTAAGATCAGCGGGCGTAAACGATCTAAACACCAAATTACTGCCATGAGTTCTAATTTACAAGAAGAATACTTGCTTTCGGCGTTCGTCGTCTTCTTGCTCAGGTACTGAACGGGATGAAGTAACTCGTCGTCTCCTTTTTGTAAGAGAATTCCGGCTAATCCTGAAGCGCACGCATCAGTGTGTAATTCTGTGTAAGCCACAGGATTGAAAATTGCCAACACGGGCTCCGACAGTAGGCGAGTCTTCAAATCTTCAAAAGCTATTTTCTGAGATTCTCCCCAGATGAATTCGGATGTTTTGCCCATCAAATCTGTTAAAGGTTTCGCTATGGTGGAAAACCTGTGAATAAAACGTCTGAAATAACCGACCAATCCTAGAAAACGGCGAATGTCTCGGGAATTTTGAGGTGTGGGGAAGCTTTCGATTGCCGGAATTTTTGATTTACCTGGGGTAATTCCATTTTCAGATATTATATACCCTAAATAGTCGACTTTTTTAACTCCTATACGGCACTTCGTTGGGTTCAACGTGAGTTGTCCGTATTGAAGTCGTTCAAACACGAGTCTAAGGCGATATAAAAGATCCTGCCAGTCTTTCGCTGGGACTAGAATGTCGTCCATGAAACATTGCACCAATTCCTTTCGCAATGGCCCCATTACAGCGTTCATCATTCGAGTAAAATAGAATGGGGAGTTCATAAGCCCGAAAACCATTCTTGTGTATTGACCGCTATCGTCTGGAGTGACGAATGCTGTCTTTTCTTGAGCGTCCACTGTTAATGGTACCTGGAAGAAGCCATGGGCTAAGTCGAGTGAAGCGTATACCTTGCTGCCAGCAAGGGCACTGAGCTGATCTTCGATGATAGGTAGTGGGTACGGTTGTCTAACTGTCTGTTTGTTGAGAGCTCTAAAATCTACCACCATCCTCGGCTTCCCATTTTTTTTTCTCACGATCAAGACTGGACTCGCGTAGGGTGAACTCGTCTCTGTAACAATACCGTGTTGTTTTAGTTCTGCGACTATTTCTCTCAATTCTTGTCTCTCTTTAGATGAAGCTCTGTACGGTTTTTTATACACTGGGACACTCCCCGTTTTTTCAACAATATCCATCTGCAACTTGTTTGCACATCCTAGTTGTGAAATGTTGAAAGCAAACCTATCTTTGCACTCGCCCAGCAAGGATTCAATTTGGAACGTCATCATCAATAACTGCCTTCCGCTGTTCAAATTCTTCTTCAGATTCTTCCTTCGTTCCGCTTTCATCGACAGAAGTTTTCAAAACGGTTAGAGTTTCCGACTTCTCAGAACAAGAAATTTGTTGATCAGCTTCGTCGTCGCTACAGACGTCTAGGTGTCTGAAAGGCGCGTCAGTTTCATTAAAGAAAGTTAATGTACCTCCTACCTGAAGAAAAGCTGTGCCGGGAGTCTCCATCCAGCTCCTACCGACAATAACAGGCTTCGGAAGAGTAGCGTCTGGAAGTATTAGTACTTTAACTTTTCTATTTACTCCATCGATTTCGACAGGGACCGACAAAGACCCCAAGGATTGAGTGACCGGCTTGATCATGCTTCCAACACCGAAAATGGGGACAGCGCATGTTTCTCTCTCCAATCCAAGTTGTTCTGCGACAGCCTCTCTAATAAGGCATTCACTACTTCCAGTGTCGATTAATCCTGAAAATGACACGCGGTTTAACAACACGTTTTTAATGTACGTATCGGTCGAGTCCTGGGTTTTTGAAAGGTACGTTTTTGCAGGTGGATCTTTCTTTTTGGGACAATCTTTCGATATGTGGCCCAGTTGCCGACATATAAAGCAGGTATTCTGCGAGTTCCCGCAGCTACTCGAAATGTGCCCCTTTTGACCGCATCTGTAACACTTTAACAGAACTGATGGTGCACTCACCTGTTTTCCACTTGGGACCGATATTTTATTTTTTGGTGCCGCAGACCTATCTTCTCCTTTATTAATTCTCAAGCGGCGGGATTCATCAATGCGTTCGAATTCATGAATGCTCGCCAGCATTTCGTGCTCGTCGGTATGGCTCTTCGACAACAGATGAAAGGTCAGATCTTTCGACCAGAGTCCTTCGATGACCTGTTGACGAACGTCTTCGAAAGGTAAATTAAGAGCCCGACACAACCTGACTTTACCGTGAAAGTATGACGACGTTGGTTCTCCTTTTGTTTGAATTCGGCTATTCAGTAACTTCCAGTGCGTGGTTGTGGTCAAACTACTGCAAAAGGTCTTTTTAAACTGCTCCGCAAAGTCTGACCAACCTGCAAATTCGCGACCGGAGAACCAAGTCCTAGCGGTTCCCGACAGAGTGGATCGCGCTGTTTCAAGCCAGTACTCCTCTGGCCATCTATTAATTCTGGCCACACTTTCGACGGCGTCCAACCAGTCCTTCGCGATATGGGCTGCTTCAAGCCTCGTAAACTCCGGAAGAGTTTTAGTCAAGTCCGGTACGATTCTCGTCTCGCCAGACCTTTCCCTAAGGAGTGTACTATTCTGACTCACCAAAAGCCTCAAGATTTGGTTGAGGTCCAGCGGAGGGTCGTTTAAAACGTCTGTAGGGGCGGCTCCCTCTAACGACCTCGCTGTACCTCCGCTTCCTTCTCCAGTCGACATTTGTTGGGGCGGATTGTATACCACTTCTGACTTTATTAGAAACTTGAAGAAAACTCTTTTCACTAAATTTTTATATTTTCTTTTCAATCAAAACCAAAATCACGACTAACTCAATTCATATGGAAAAAAAAGGAGAGGGGAAAACAATAATAATTGGGATGGGAAAGGGGATTTAAAATGAAGGGCAGGTGTGTATTCCAAAACCTATAAATGCTGATTCCTCTGAGCCTGTCTCACTCTCGACCAACGTGATATTCGCTCTGGGCACACTCTTGCAGATCCTCGAAAAATGCCCACTCTTTTCACACTTGAAACAGGTTTTGTTTGTGGCTGGACACTGTGCTCCCTCTTTGTGGAATGGAAACCCACAACGTTGACATTTTTTTCTTGGCACTCGGGTTCCTTTGTTGATAGAATCTACCTCCATAGTGCCACTAGACTCAAAAGGCTTGTCTCTTACCACTTTTTGTTCTCGTCGAACTTTTTCATACAGTCTGACCTCGTTTTCTACTTCATCGAGTTTTAAATTCGTTTTCAATTGTAGTTTCTCAGAGAGGTTCGAATCATTGACGCCTTCGATTATTTTATGCATGATGAGTTCGTCCCGCAATTCTCCAAATTTGCAACGTCGGGCTCTGTTATGTAAATCTTGAAGAAATTGGTCGATTGGCTCGTCGGTTTCTTGCCTCCTCTTGAAGAACCGACATCTTTCGTAGACCAAATTTCCTTTCCCTTCAAAGTGCCGGTCAAACTTTTCCAGAACGAGCCAATAGTTTTCCAATTCCCTCTCTGACAAATTGAACCTTTCGAGCAAGTCTTCGGCGTCAGGGCCCAAGTGGTAGACTAGTTGGTTCACTTGATACTTCTCGGGCAATTGATCCAGGAATGTTCCCGTTCGGTACCGGTCCCAGCGTCGTTTCCAACTCATCCACTCCGGGCAACGAAAGTTCAATCTTTCTGGGGGAGTCATGTTTCGACCGTGTAAACCTGGCACCATGTTTGGTCCTGTGGTCTCACCTCCAGGAGAGGCAGGTTGAAGTAGTGACTGTCTCTTCTTAGGCATAATAATATAAGTCAAGGACAAGTTCAATACTGATTTTATTTACAACCCCAAACATATGATATTATCACCACCTAACAGAGGACGAGTGGAAAATTTACATAACAGAACCCCTGGAGCAGTAGTACGAAAGGACGGGAAAAAATGCCGAAAGCGAGGACGCTCGTAGCAACCTCAGAGTGAGTTTTTCCAACAGAGAATGGGGTTTCCCTACTGCTCGTTCTAACATGAGACAAGGCCCCTACACGCCATTCTGCAATGCACGCGTTAGCCAATCTTGGCGCGAAACCCATCTGAATTCTGAAACCCGCGCATAAATAACACAGAAATGTAGAAACGTTAATTTGATCAAGTAATCTATTGGGAAATCCTACAACATTCACCGTATAAAAAATAACTCCGTCGGTATTTTGGATTTAGCTTAGTTTAGTTTCCAATTAAACAAATGTACCCAGACAGAAATCGATTATTATTATTATTATTATTATGAATTTGCTTACCCATCAACGCAAGGGGACAAGGCTGGTGAATTTTCCTCAGAAGCAGGCTTCGGACGCGTACTCTCGGGACTAAAAAAAATATCTAACTTTATAAAAACACTGGCTAGATAAATTTAGTGCACCTCACAGAGAAATGCACTCCATATTTTTCAAATGAAGTTACGTGGAGAACGTTCAAGGTGCATGTTCTCTCATTAAACTCACCATCCTTCCCGAGTAACGAATTGATCCTCTGAAGACTTTTTAGGATACCTTTTCACGAATTTATCCATTGGACGAAAAAACAAAATACGGTATGACTATTGAATTTCTACTATAAGAAAACCAGGGAGCACCGAATTCTTCACTTCGTTCGGAGATGAAGAAACTTTTTTCTTCATTTTTTACTTCCGAAAATCAAGAAAGGAAAGAAACGCTGACCAAGGAAACTGGCAGTTTTTTTTTTCTATCACTACCGCATCCCTTAGCTCAACACACCGCTGCTTGCGCTCCTCCGTGCTCGCGAGTTTTCTATTTTCTATGAGCTGCTTAGGCATCTTCTACTCGTCCTATCCAGGCCGCATGAACCACGACACGTTATTTTATTGATAGGTTTTTGACTAATAAAATATTATTTCTCAAACAGTTGATTATTTTAGAGGCTAGGCACCAAACACTAATTTTATAGCCGCTGTCAAACAAATCAGCCCATGTTTTAAAAAGTGATGTTTACGCCACAGCAAAAAACTGATTTTTGAGTTGAGGCTACGCCTCGCCTGTCCAATTTTTCTCTCGCCCCTAAAAAAAAAACCATTATTTTGCATATAGGTATAAAATATGCTATTATTGGTTTCAGTTGTATTTTTTTCTTATGGCAAGTATTCGTTTTAAATAATAAACGATTCGTAATTTCGTACTAAAAATACATTGGTTTTAAATAAAAAACGTTTCTTACTCAAATAAAACATTCAGATGTACTTACGTATAGCTAAGTGTGGGAGTGCAGATAGGGGCGTAACTAGAAATCTTCCCGGAGGCAGCGATTCCGGCAGCCCAAAGGCTGCTATGTGCTCGTGGGGGAGCGGGGGTGATGTAATAAATGTTCTTCATATCGCTTAAATTTGGGCTGAAACTTTCTCCGGGGAGGGGGGTTCGATCCACCGATCACCCTCCTCCTCTGGGTACGCCCCCCATGGCAGCGGTAAATGGGTAATGGTAGAAGAAGAATCAATAATATATAGGGTATGTAGAATTTTCAAAATTAACCACAAAAATTGTGCAGAAAAGTGAAAGAGGAGGGAGGGGCGAATGTTCTAGGCATTGTTATTTTTCATAATCTTTTCGTAAATGATCCAGGGTTTTCGATCTGAGAGACGGTCGCTTGGTCCTCGAATAAGAAGCGAAAAGGATAGAATAAGACTGGCGTGATACTATGAAGGTGTGATACTATGGTCATATTTTGGGCTCAGGCAAGGTCGCAGTTTGGCTACCTTCAAGGGGCCGAACGGTTTCCAAAAAGCGCAAATGACCAGTTAAACATTTATTAGAGCGAAACACCTTGAAGATTGAAATTTTCAGGACTAAGGTTATTTTAGGGCCATTTTTAGAGCGCGAATCCATGGTTTTACCATTATCAGGGTAGAAATAGTTAGTTCAAACATTTACATGGCGCGAATCGTCAGTTTAGCAATTTTCAAGGCGCATAAAGTCATTTTCCACACCCAGATAAAGTCATTAGCTACACCTAGAAACGTATGTGGCTAACGCTGAACCGCTGAACGCTGAATACACTTGTAGGTTAATTTTTTATTTATTTAGGAAGAGACCAGGTGCCCCCGAATGGCCCTAGTCTGCATAGGCATGAAACCAGGCCTGCAAATAGAATAATTTTGCCCCTTGTTTCAGTCACGAACGCAAGAAAATGTACTGGGAACAGCTCGAACTTCGCTGTCGATATCTCTACGGTCAGCCGAGGAATCAGACGGTCATCACGCCGCCTCAACGGTGCAGTCATTGCGCGTGCTCGCAACAGTTCCGTTTTCCAGTCGAGGGCACGTTCGAAAACCGGTAAATATCCATTTTATTGCCAACCTGTAGCAGCACGAAACTTTGTAATTGCGTGTTTTTGTGTGCACTGCTTGGTGTAGCTCGTAGGTTTTTTTTTTTTTTTTTTTTTTTTTTTTTTTTCGTTTTTGCGCTTTTTGTAACCCACTTGTGTGTAATCGTCTTTTTTTCTCCTACGGGGATTTTTGTTTGTGGGGTGACAGGCTTTGGTCCGGCGGTCGTATCGGTAACTTGTACTCTCCCAATCCGGTAGGTGATGAGGCACCGCAGAGTAGTGGTTGGGGTTGGCGACTCCCTTGGTCCAGATCCGATTCGCACGTTCAGGCATCTGATAACAGGTGGGTACCTAACCTTTTTAACTCTTTTTTTGAAAGAAAAGACACTCTTAACGGTCATTTTTCTGTTTTTGTAAAAGCGTATTAACACACTTCACAATGTTTTTGTTTTTTTTAACTTTCTGCGTTATTAGAATGATTTTATTTTTCTTCTTAACGGTCAAGGGTTTTCTAATTTCTGTGCCTAATTTTGAAAAATTGTCTTCACTTTTTTGTTTGTCAGGGATGTGGGTGCCTACAGTCAACCACTGGGACCCAGCCCGGACTCCCAGTACGGATTCACCGGTCACGGCGTTGCCACAGTCTCATCCGCCACGTCAGCCTCTTACACCATGATCGAACCGGTGGCTGGCCAAGTCTACCAGTGGGGGCCACCACCGCCCTATTCGGACCCTAACTCGCCGCGACGAATCTGTCCGGTGACGATGGCGACGAGCATAGCTGTTCAACAGTGTCCGAGTCGTGCTCCGAGCTCGATGGGAGGAGGAGGAGGAGGAGGAGGTGTCGTCCATCTTCAATCGCAGCAACCGCAACATGAAACTTATTTGAATCTGCCGCACGAATTGGACCGGTGTGCGAGCGGGGTGGAAGAAGTTCGAGCTCGCGGTGTTACGTGCGGTGGGAGACGACTTCCAGATTCTAGTTCCTCGTCTGGGAAATCGGAGGAACGTATCAATAATGCCGTCATGGACGAAAACGTGTCTCCCAGATTGAAATATATCAGACAGCCTAGCTCAGTGAACCCCACACCCAGAAAAAGACACGAATTGTCTGAATCTGAGGTTTACTTCGCGGATGTATCAAGCTGTTGTAATGGTTCAATACGCAATGATTCCCTTCTGTACGACGAGCCTCTCAACAACGATCAAAGCAATAAAATGACTCCTCTACCTATCGCTAACTTTAGAAAAGACGTGCCAAACAAGCAACCAAGATTCGTTCCGGATAAAAGTCTTCACAATCAAATCCAAGAGGGTGGAAAAGAGTTCCAGAAAATCCCGGAGGAAAGATGTTCACCCGAGGCCTATTCTGAAATGGCCCACGACGGCTCAGAAGAAGACGACCCCGAGCTTGTCAGTTTTAGTCAAAGAGTCGACTCGAGAAATAGAATTTCCGATTTAACGAGAGCGCAGTGTCGAAATCGAATGGATTTGTCTCAAATGAATCAAGATTTCCCTTCCCCCATGTCCATTTCATCCCCGTCCTCAGGGAGTAAAGATTTTTTCCCAGACACTGTCAACTCGGACAACGGGTCCGCCGAATCAGTTTGGAGTGGTTGCTCACCCGATTTTCTAGCTCCTGACGCTCAGTATGAAACTATTCCCGAACCGCGAGGCATGTCAAGCGCTAGTAAACCCCAGACTGCGAAAAGAAGAGCCATCAACCCTGACTGGCATGGCTACCTCGAGGCTGCGGCGGATGTGGATTTTACTTCGAATGCGAATTGTTCGAGACGGACAGATTTAAAAACTAAAGATCGTCTGAGGAACAACGTCGGTTCACCTCGAGACAGTAGGAGTCGACCCGAAGAGAATTCAAACAGTTTCGAGCAAGCTCTAAGCCGTTTCGAAAATAACGCGCCCGATTTTAGAGCCTGTTTCGACAAGGACGTCGCGAACAGTAATTCGCCCAAATTCCAAAACGTCGGATCAACCAAAGTGCGCAATTTTGACCGTTGCGGTAATCTAGCCGCCGCCGCCTACTACGACGAGAACGGCCGAAGAACCCCAGTCGCCGACGACTCCACCTCATCAAACGTCTATCAAACGTACAATTCTGATGGACTCCACTCGCCACGTCACCACTACGAGGAGATACCCGACAACCGTTCACCCTGTCCACAGGCGCCGCGGTACTCGTCTCAAAATTTCTGCGTAAGTGGCCGCAACAATAAGGATCCCAACAGTGCGGCGAGCTCGGTCAACTCGCCGAAACTGTTTGAGAAACGCCTGTTTCAAGGTGACTCACCGGAGTGTATCGCCTTAGTGGAAGAATCACAGTGCTCTCATACTGACTCGTCGTGTCGTTGCTCTCTGAGTTTAAACAATCGCGTTACGGACGAACCCAATCAGTAGCATTTGTTTTATCCTTTTAATCGAGTACCTGACAACTACTTTTTATTGTAAAATTATTTTTGTTGAAGTGTGAGGAACTCTGTAAACAATCATTAAAAAATTAAACGAACAAACAAATATTTTGTACGAAATATTTTGTAATACGGTGACTCGTACGAATTTTAATAGAATGCCCCAATTTTTTTACTTTGTGAGCGTAATTATAGCGTTGTATATGTGCCTTAGGCTTCTTAGTGGAGAAAATTGAGAAGATAACAATAAAACTCGGTTTTTAGCGCTAGAATGTTTTGTAAATAAATCAAAGGAAATAATTATTTATTTCTTTGCTTGTTTTGTTTATAAATCGAAAGTTTGTATTAAATAAAAAAATCGATTATTATTCATTTCAATCGACCACATCGATATCCACGTTCAACAACCCCCAACAACGCGAAGCGCGTTCCAAAAGTTCGGCAATCTGCGCCATTTTGCGTACGGTGACCACTGACCTGATATTTCACTTGGAAAGAAGGAAGGCCCGTGGGCTTACGAAATCCTTGAACCCTGAAAAGCTCGAACACACTCGGGCCGGCTAGACTGGGCTCCACGCGCCTTATGGACAAAAAAAAACTCTCTGAAACTTGCCATTTCGCTAGAGTAAAACCAGAAACATGCTATTATTACTACCCGGAACTAGCAATTTGGCAGATTTTCAACTCCGAATGTAACAGTTTTGCGGCGAGTGGGCTCCAATGTTGTAATTCAGCGGCATTTTGGCCATAAAATTTGTTCATTTAGTGACTAATTGTCTCATTGTTCGATAACCTGCACATATTGTCACGTATTAGCTTAACTGTTTCGTGTTTCCCCCACACAAATAGTGATTCAGCGGGTGTTCATAGTCGCAAACATTTAGTTTCACGACTTGCTTTCTACAGGTATTTAGCCTCGAATCTAGCGATTTCTAGGTCAAAGGCTAAATTGGGTTTTTAAGTGGCCTTAGAGGTGAAGCGATAATGCTGAAGAGTCACCGGGAATGGGCCCAAAATGCATTCAATAAAAAAAAAAAACACACAACGGCCGTATCGTTGAGAAGGGGCGCGAACTAGCGATTTTTTCTTATTTTAGCGATTATTCACGATTTTAACAGCGATTAGCTTTATTTATATTATTTTATTTTACCTTATTATTTGCTTAATAAGATTTACCTGAATTTTGCTGTAAATTCGTGTTTTCCCTGATTCCAACCGCTAATTAGCGATTTTTTTCAAGTTCATCCATGAAATTATCAACTTTACTTAACTTTAGCTAGCGAATTAGCGAGATTTGTTTCGCTTTTAGCTATGGATTAGCGTTTATTCACAGTTTGAGGCACGAACTTGCCTTTAGAAAATGAAAATTGTCGTATTCATACCCTCTAAGCGTTTTTTTTTTTCTTCAATTTATTCTCCATCGAGCGAAATAAGCGCTTTCTCTTAATTTTTTCCCGCGAATTAGCGTTTTTCCATATTGTGCGTTCTGAATAAGCCGAGAATTCATGTTTTTGTAATTTTAATTAGCGTTTTTTCTCAAAACTATCGGGGACGGGCACCGTTTGTTTGGCTCGAACATTGTTGGTGAATTCTTGGGTGCTTGGGGGCCGGGGCGGGAGATTTCTATATCAAAGTTGACATTTCAAGACCGCGCCCGATTCCGATTGGTGAATAATCAATTTTTCGTTATTTTATCCGTGAAATTACTGTTTTTTTTTTACAATTTATCCGCGATTTTGAAGCTTTTTCTCAATTTTAGCCGTGAAGTAACGTTTTACCCCGCGAATTAGCGATGTATTTTTCTTAACTTTATCCGTGATTTAGCACTTTTTCTCACTTCTGTTTTTGAATCAGTTATTTTTCTCAATAATTTGCCGCGTGAATTAGGCATTTATCTCAATTTCAGCCCCAAATTTGCATTATGTTCACTTTTGGTCTGGATTAAGTGGGAAGTTAACGGGGGATTAGCCACCCACTAGGAGGCGCGAATTGTAGCGTTTTCCATTTACACTAACATCTCTGTTGGGAAACTGTCGTTGAAGTCTTCAACTCCGTATTTTATGTCTAAAAACCGACAAATTTTCCACCAGAAAGTAATACTTTCGGAGCTAATTGTTCCCCTGGGGCTCCCCTACCAGGCACGCGGTAACTGCCGTAATTTAGCCCATCAAACTGGATCCTTCCATTTTTAAAGTGGTTCCTATCGTAAGGAACGCGAACAAGCCTGTGAACTGTCCAGCCAAAAACCCGCGAAAATAGATTTTTAGTGTGCATAAATGGAAACATTGGTTTTTCCTGCAGCAGAACTCGCGAAAATTGGGTTTTTAGTGAACCAGAAACGTGAAAATCCGTGAAACAGGGGTTTCAGTTAGGGGTGCGCGCGGGACGGGACGGGACGGAATGGAAAATGAAAAGTCCCGTCCCGCATTTTTTGACCCATCGTTCCCTCGAGCTGAGCTTCTTAATTATGAATTTGCCTCAAGAATCCGCAAAGTAGAGGTAGCGTTTGAGTGCTCTGCCCAAATTTTATCCACAAATTAGCGTTTTTCGCCATTTTAAACGCCAATTCGTGTTTTCCTAAATTTTACCCGTGAATTAGCGCTTTCATACAGTTTTATAGCAGCTTGAATCAGCGCTTTTTCTCAATTTCAGCCACGATGTTGCCCCCAAGAATCGGCGAGTTGGCGTTTTCTCTTTTTCATCTGTGAATTAGCGGTTTCTTTTTTTTTCCTTCAATTTTAGCAGTAAATTAGCTCATTTTCTTAATTTGATCTGCGATTTTTAGTGTTTTTTCTCGATTTTATCCGTAAAATCGTAATTTTTTACACCTTTGCTGAGTTTTTATTTAGACGCGGATTCGCGTTTTTCTCTATTTCACACCGTGAATCAGCGCTTTTTCTCAAAGCGCTGTTTCTCTACTTTTAGACTCGAATTTGCGTTGTTCTCTTTTTTATCCGTGAATTAGCGTTTTTCTCAGTTTTAACAGCGTGAATTAGCTCTTTTTCTCAATTTCAGCCCTGAAGTTGCCCCCAAGATTTGGCGAATTGGCGTTTTCTCATTTTCAGCTGTGAATTAGCGTTTTTTCTCAATTATTAACAGCCATAAATTTCAGCAATTTTTCTCAATTTCAAGTTCAAAGCAGCGTTTTTATCAATTTTATAAGCAAGTTTAGCCATTCGTTCACATCTTATCTACAAAAAAAATCAAGTTTTTTTAATCTTTATGTCCACCCCCCTCGCCCCGCCACGGTACGCTAGAGCTCTCGGTATAGCAATCACACAGTTGAAACGGTTTCTACGGGCGTGTTAATCAATACGCTTATTCTTTAGGTAAAGCTCGGATAAGTCTGGTTGATATGGGTCTTTAAGCAAAGATTAATGTGAAGTTATACTTCATATTGTTACTCCATGAGATACCGAGTGTTGATAAGCCCGCCCTAGCGGCTTTTATCTCTCTCTCTCTCTCTCTCAGTGGCGGCGGAAGTGGGATTCAGGGTCAGCGAATGCTCCCCAAAGGGTCTGATCCGATGTTTGAAAAATTGAGAAAAAAGTGGCTTCGTGTTGAATTTGCCTTCTTAAAAATTATCGTTCGCACATTCCACAACATGAATCGGGTTCACCAGCCAGATCTGCAGCCAGAGCTGGGTTTCCTTAGTGCCAAATCCGCGAAATTGCTTCGATGACTGCCACAAACGTGTGAAATATGACTTTTTAAGGAGTCAACCCCGCAAATTTGGATTTTAAGGAAAGCAAGCCTTCAAAATTGATCACCCGTGGTTTAGAGCTTTTTCTAAATTTTAGTCCCGATGTTGCCTCGAGAATCCATGAGTTGGCGTTTCTCTGCAGTTGGCGCTGTGAATTTGCACTTTTTCTCAATTTTTGAAGCTGTTAAATTGTAGCAGTTTATCACAATTGTAGCTGTGAATTGGCGCGCCTCTTGTTTTTTAAGACGCGAATTATCGCTTTTCTCAGTTTTAGATGTTTTGAATTAGCGCTTTTTCCTAATTTCAGTCTTAAATTCAGTACAATTCGTGATTGTGCGTTGTCTCAAAGTCAGCTGTGAATTCCCGCTTTTTCTCAATAATAACAGCCGTAAATTCCAGCAATTTTTCTCAATTTCAGGTTCAAAGCAGCGTTTTTCTCAATTTTATAAGCGAGTTTGGCCAGTCATTCTTACCTTATCTTGATATAATGAATAAATCTGTCGCCGGCATTTTAATTAGTAAATTAATTAAACTGATATTATCCGGACGACGATGGAAGGGCATAGCCCAACACGATTCGAGTTTCGAGAAAAAATGGCTCTCCGGCGGGATTTGAACCCGCAACCTCTGGATTACCAGTCCAGCACGCTGCCATTTGCGCCAATATCAGTTTAATTAATTTACTAATTAAAATGCCGGCGACAGATTTATTCATTATATCAATCTAACAACATCTAGATAAGATTAAATTCGGCGTGGTTTACCGATCAGGAGAAGCGCCTAGAGTTTCGAGAAACAATGGACCTAGGTGGGGTTCGGCTTAGCTTATCCCTCGGAGTACGACTCCCATAGGCGCCTCCGTGGCGCAAATGGCAGCGTGCTGGACTGGTAATCCAGAGGTTGCGGGTTCAAATCCCGCCGGAGAGCCATTTTTTCTCGAAACTCGAATCGTGTTGGGCTATGCCCTTCCATCGTCGTCCGGATAATATCAGTTTAATTAATTTACTACTTACCTTATCTACTTAAAAATCACGATTTTTTCATCTTTAAGCTATTAAGGAGCCCCATCCGAACGGGGGGGGGGGTGGCTCGGGGAGGTCCGCCTCTCTCGCCCCTGCCACGGTTCGCTAGAGGTTCCTCAGAAAAATATTCCATATAAAATGTTAAAAGTGTACCGCCGTATGGATCTGGGTTCAGGGAGTCGACAAAGAGGTACCTTTACCCCGTGATGTACATTTATTATTTACAGTCTGACTCACCTTTCCCCAGGCCCGACGGCCTGCGGTAGCGAGGCTACCCCCCCCCCCCCCTGCACGGATGTGCGTCCCTGACTCTAAGCTGTCCCCTCGACTCTGTCCCCCCTGGGATTTTATACTAAACCCCCGAGGACATGTTTGTAAAACCCTAAGTGTTGTGGATAACAAGCATCAAGGATTTGTTGACGCTATCGGTTCACTCTCTCCCGCTCGTCCCTGAGCTCGCCGGGTTCATTCACCGAGCAGTGAACAATTTCCCGGACCGAGCTCCTTTTCTCTATCGCTTAACATAACTCCCTTTTTAGGGCGTTACAAAAGAACGTTAAATTTAGGGAAAGTTAACGCTCTTCAACTTTGAAATTTGATAACAAATATTTGTACAGTGAATTTGGAAGGCTGAATTTATTAGCTAACAATTTTTTTCAGGCCTAATGGGTACCGAGTGTTAAAAATCGAAAAAAAAATGAAAATGATTAAAATTAATTATTTTAATTAATTAAAATTAAAAAATTTAAAAAAAATTAAAAATCAGAAGAAAGAAAATGCTGAAGATGGTCACGGATGCTGAAGAAACCAGATCTGTCCATTCTTTGAGTCGTCCTTCGTTCAGCTCTGGTGGGAGGATGTTGAAAATTGAATCACTCCATTCAAAAGGAATCAGCTGAAGAAATACGAACCGTATGAGAATGAGAAAAAAAAAGAAATTCAGTCGAGTCTTGCTTTACAGAAGAAAAAATAAATCAATAATTTTATTTTATTTGTCTCCTAATTTTTCCATATTATAAGGACAGTTTTTCCAAAGTCTTGGGATTGTTGTGGGATAGGAAAAATGACGTCCTGAAATTGAATCCCGAAAATTTTCGAACATTAGATACGTCCAAGATTACAAAAAGGGTTGTACTTTCTGCGGCTCAACGTGTTTTCGATCCCATTGTTTTTACGTCGCCTGTTTCAGTCGTTCCAAAAATACTTTTGCAAAGGGTGTGGGAAACAAAACTAAGATGGGATGAAGAGCTGCCGTCGGAGTGGTCCAAAGAGTTCCTGAAATGGTTAAGAGAAATTCCTTGGATTTTTTAAATCGAGATTCCTCGTTGGGTATTCGGTTTTTCTGTGAATGACGTTTCACTCCATACTTTCGTTGACGCTAGTGCCTTAGCATACTCGGCTGTCGTTTTTGTTAGATTGGAATCCTCCAATGGTGTCTATGTTCAATTAATTAGTGCCAAATCTCGAGTTTCTCCTCTGAAGAAACACACCATACCTCGACTCGAACTCATCGCGGCCACTATTGGATCTCGTTTATACTCCTCCACAGTCAATTCTGTTGGTCTCGAAAAAGTTGATAGTCATTTTTGGAGCGATTCCACGACCGTTCTAGCATGAATTTCTCGAGATGATATTTGGTCGGCTTTCGTCAGTAATAGAATCAAGGATATTCGTTCTTTAACACCGTTCGACAAATGGCGTCATGTTCCTGGTAGCATGAATCCTGCTGATTTACCTTCTCGTGGTTGTTGTGGAAAGACCTTGCGTGACTCCCGTTGGTGGGAGGGTCCCAAATGGCTTTATGAAAATTCGGAACGATGGCCTGAGCCTAATGTAGTCTTTGATGAGTCTCAGGTGATGACAGAAACGAAGAGATAGCAAATAATTCAATTAAACACTTTGGTGAATAATGTGGACGTGTCGTGGTATTACAACAAGTTTTCCAGTTTCGAGAAGATTGTCCGCCTCGTTGCTTGGGTCTTTCGTTTTATTTATAATTGTCAAATTCACGATCCTTTGTCAGTTGTTGAGCTGTCAGGGGCTGAAAAGTTTGTATGGAAAAACGTCCAGAAAGAAACATTCAGTGGTTTGAACGACGATAGAGTATCGTGTTTACGCCCTTTCTTCGATTCTTCGGGGCTAATTAGAATAAAGACAAAGATATTTCGTCGCGACGATTGTGAAGAATTTTGTGCGCCTATTGTCCTTCCTGGAAAACATGAAGTTGTGTCTCGATTTGTCAGGCAGATTCATAATAAAAATTGTCATGTTGGAGTGCAAGGTTTATTGGCTCTGTTGAGGGAAAACTTCTGGTTGATAGGTGGCAGAAAATCTGTAAAGTCTGTTGTTAATAAGTGTCTTCCTTGTCGGAGATTGGCATCAAAAAAGCTGGAAGCACCTAGTGTAGAATTACCCGAAAACAGAGTCAGAGAAGCTGCTCCATTCGAAGTGACCGGTGTAGATTTATGTGGCCCCTTAATCCTTAAAGGCGGAGTGAAAATATGGACCTGTTTGTTTACTTGCGCCGTTATCAGAGCTGTACATTTCGAAATCGTCGAATCCTTGTCGTCTGACTCGTTTATTTTAGCGCTGAGACGTTTTATTTCGCGACGCGGTAGACCATCACAAATCCTTTGTGATAATGGAACTAATTTCGTTGGCGTTTCTAATTCTCTGATGAAAATAGACTGGGAAAAGGTGAACAAATTCTGTTCAATTGAAAGAATCCAGTGGAATATGATGCCACCTTCCGCTCCTTGGTGGGGGGGATTTTGGGAACGGATGGTTCGGACTCTCAAAGGACTTTTGAAAAGGAGCCTGGGGCGTGCCAGCGTATCATATGAAGAATTGAACACGTTACTGTGCGACTGTGAAGCAGTTATAAACAGTCGCCCATTGACTTATCTTTCTGAAGATCCTATAACGATTTACTTCATTTGAGTCCTTCGATTTTTCTTCACGAAATTCCGGAAACGAGAATTCCCGATTTGGATATGGTTGAGGCCAAAGATTTACAGAAGAGAGTTCGTTATCGTTCTCGACTTCGTCAAGAATTACGTGATCGGTTTCGGAGCGAGTATCTGGGATCTCTTGTGAAATTTGCTCAAAGGAAGATATCTAGAGAACCTAAAGTGGGGCAATTAGTTTTGATTGAAAATGAACGGTCTATGCGCTGTGACGATTTTCGTCACATCAACGCGCCAGAGTGCAGTATAATATTCAATACAATGTAAATACCCCTTCCAGTTCAAAATTACCTCCTCCCATTGTTCGAACCCCAGTGCCACCCTTTCCTATTTTCTAATATGTTATGATTCATTAGCCATTCCCGCGTTAAAGATTCCCCGTGGAAACCCCCACCGCTAGGGCCGACGTTGAGCGAACAGAGGCCCTGATTCGCTGAATGATCCGCAATATTAGCGGAAGGGGGGTGGAAACAAATTATGGGGAAAGGAAAATACCGAAAAAGGGGAAGCCCCCCTCCCTTTTTACAAGAGAAATGTGCCGCGATAGAGCGGCGAAAAAAAGAGCAGAGAGAAGTTGGCTATCCTAGAAGACCATCCCGAACCTTTTCACCCCAAAAAAGATTATTCCCGTCGGCACTGGTGAGTTATTGAACTTATTGACCCCAAACCTAATCCTCGTCCGAAGTCGTAACCCCCCCCCCCCATGCCATTGTGAACAATTCTGTGTTTAACGTAATTTAAGATGTTTTTAATATACTTTTAATGTTTTCCTTCTATTCGTTAGTGCTAGCATTTCTTTAGATTAGTGAGTCCATCCCGTGTCCTGTCCAAATCTCCCTAATAATCCCCTGGGTCATCTCAGGGAATTTGGCGCAGTCGGAAAAAATAGAATCTCCTAATTATAATTATATCCCTATCGCAAAATGGAATCTACCTGTTCCAGGTGCGACGAACCCACTCCGCCCGTAGATCAAATAACATGCTCCCAATGTCATAGTGCCTATTGTGAAAATTGTTCCATAATCACTTTGGTTAATTATAAAAAATTAAATGCGGTGAGGAAGGCCTCCTTCAAGAATTACTGCTGCAAAGATGAACAACCCGATTTGACAGCGGCCATTGCCGATATTTCACAAAAGCTTAGCCAGATAATAAAAAATCAAAATTCGGACCATGCAACCCTAACTAAACATTTCAACAAAATTACATAAATAGATGAAACCTTAAATAAATTATCACATAGGGTCTCAAATCTTGAAGGAGCCGCCTCAGCCATGCCACTCACATGCACCATTCCCCAAACCCTCCCCCCAGCAGTCAAAACGGGAACATTGGTCCACGACGGGAAAACCTTTGTGACAGACCACTCGGGAAAGGTAACTTTCGCCGAAAACACCAGCAACATCCCAACCTCCGGCCCATTGACTCCACAGCACGATACCCCTGATCCTTTCCCGCATGGCAAACTTCCAAAATTCTTGGAGAAAGCTTTAAACCAAATTGATAAATTGCAAACCTACAACCTCGATTCTATTGTTAAATTTTTATTAGGGATTCAAGAAATTCATAAATTGTCCCCCCAAAATTTCCCCAACGCCATGTTGCATCTAGCGGTCCAACAAAATTCGGACTTTTTGAAACGTATAGTATTTAACACCCCTGAACCATCCTTCCAGTATATTCGTGATGCCTTCTTTTCCGAAATTATAAATTTACAATCAAAAACCCAAATTCAATTAAATTACCTATTTGCCCCCCAAAAGCCCCAAGAACCCTTCCGTAATTTTGCCTCTCGTGTTCTCAATATAGCCCAAATTTTAAATACCCATTCGGATCAAGAGATAATAGGAATTATTTTAAACAACGCTACGATCCACTCCAAAACTAATTATTTCCACCTTCAAAGACCAACCAACTTTTCAGAATTAGAACTGTTCATACAAGCGGTCGAACAAATAGAATTAAACTACTCCCAAATTCATTTCAAAACAGAATATCAAACCTCTTTTCGTCCCCGGCCTCGCCCATTAAATTTTAACTCTTCAAAACAATGGTTTTCCAGCCCTGATTCCAACACTGATCACCACCGCTTTAATACCAGCCTCTCACACAATGACCACTACCGATACACCTCTAGCCCACCGCACAACGCCCAAAATATTCCAAATAAAACTCGACACCCCGGCTACTCGCACAATTCACATTTCAAACAACAACAACAACAAAGTTTTAAATCGGGAAAAAACTCTCATAGAAGCCCAGGGCAACAACTGTGTTACGCCCATGCTGACTCTGCAACGAAAACCCCCCAGTCCCCCCGCAACAAACCCCTCATGTCCTGCGAAGTCAATCCCAACGTCTCGGTTTCCTGGAAGCCTATCGAGACGTTCTCTTCCCGAAGGAGCCCTTCACGCTCTCTCTCGCCTCAACAGACAAATATTAATAATTCCTTTACCCACAAAAACAAGCCAAGAAACTCAAAAAACTAATACAATTGGATGCAGAAAATATTTCAACGCCCCACCTTTGTAGAATAAACGACAACGTCCCATCCAAAATTTTCACCCGCCTTAATGGTAAAGTTAAAGCACTAACATTGTTGGACTCAGGAGCATCGAAAAGCTGTATTAACGGTGACTTCTTCCAGCAACATTTTCGGCAATTTCTGCATCCAAGAAACCTCACAAAACCCATAAATATTGCGATGGCCAATTCTTCCCATTTGACAATTACCCAAGAAGCCCCTATCACTGTCCGAATAGCGAACAAATCATTCGAAGTACCAGTCCTCATCGTTCCAAATCTAGCAATCGATCTCGTCTTAGGTACAGATTTTTTATCCCTCTCCAACATTGTTCTAAATTTCTCCCGCCAAAGATACCACTTTTCATTTTCCCCCAAAAAGAAGCACAAGTTCTTAACCACCCAACAAATATCGCGGCGTCTCCAAAAACCGACACTCTTTCCCATTCAAGTGTCAAAACCCTCCTCCACAGTTACACAAAATAATAGCCTCCTCAACTATTTTATATCAAAACATCCCCAAGTCCTAACAGATAGACTTGGAAAAACCCACCTTGCAGAATACAAGATAGCAATGAGACCAGGTGCGGAATGGAAGCACCGCATCAAAACGTATCACCTCCCTCCCGATAAGCTCCAAATTTTAAAAACTAAAATCCAAGAATTATTACAACTAGGAATAATAAAACCAGTTCAAACCCAAATGGCGTCCCCTTGTTTTCTCACAAAAAAAGTCTCCCCAAATAATCCAGTAGACTGGAGACTCATAGTTGATTACCGCCTAGTGAACTCCAATATTGAATTTATCGATTACCACCTGCCCACCGTGGAAGATGCTTTCCTCCATCTGAAACATGCGAACTATTTCACCCTTCTCGACCTCAAAAAGGCATACCACCAGATTCCTCTCCATCCTTCGTCTTACCCCCTTACAGCATTCAGTACCCCGTTTGGAACTTATTGTTACACCACCATCCCCTTCGGTCTTGCTACTGGTGGACAAGTCCTTTCCTCCCTTATGGACAGAATTCTAGGAGACATCAAATATCAGTTCGTCTTCAATTACCTCGATGATGTACTGATCTATTCCAAAACGTACAAAGAACACATTAAACACGTCGATGAGGTTCTAAGCCGTTTCCGGCTCGCAGGCCTTACCGTCAACCCCCAAAAGGTACACCTCGCCCAGACCCATGTTCAATACCTTGGTCATAGAATTTCCAACGGTCAGCTCTACATATCGGACGATCGAATACAAGCGCTCCTCCAAATCCCCCGCCCAAAAAACTTGAAACAAGTATCGAGTTTCCTGGGAGCTCTCCAATTCTTCTCCAGATTCCTCCCCGATCTCGCTGTAACCGCAGCCCCACTCAATGATTTAAAAAAGAAAAACACTCCTTTTGTTTGGAGCACAGAATGTGAGAAAGCCTGGAGCACCCTCCGAAAGAAAATTACCAGCCCCCCTGTCCTTTCGCTCCCGGATTTCACCCGCCCCTTTGAATTATACACCGATGCGAGCAAACTAGGAGCTGCAGCGGTTTTAGTCCAACGCCTCCCCAATGGCCAGCCCCAACCAATCGCGTATGCGAGTAAAAAATTTACTCAGCGTGAACAGAAGTATTCCACCTACGAACAGGAACTTCTGGCAGTACAATATGGCGTACAGAAATTTCGACTGTACTTAGAAGATCGCCATTTTCACCTGTACACAGATAACTCCGCCATTATCTTTATGACTTCAATGGTCGAAAAGAATCCCCGCATACTACGTACCATGCTAAAACTTATACAATTCCGCTACACCCCTCACCATTTACCCGGCAAACAAAACTCTTTAGCTGATTACTTAAGCCGAAATCCCACAGAACCCCCTCATGAACCCGATCAACAAGACCTCCTTTTTATTAGCAGCCCCGAAAGCTACGGACAAAATTTTACCATCCTTGGTCAATTCCCCCCAATATTTACTGAAATTTTTGATCACCAAACCAGAGACCCTAAGCTTGCTAAAATAATTCAAGAAATAAAACAAAAGAACCATACTGGCCCGTATTCTATACAACACAATAAATTAGTATTCCAGCAACGACCCTCCAGTACTCCCAAAGTAGTCCTCCCCAGAAACCTATATGACATGGTTTTCCAATATTACCACGAATCAGACTACGGTTGCCATCTTGGTACAGCCAAGACCATATCAGCAATAACGAACCTTTTTCATTGCCCCCAAATTCATTCGTTTATTAAAAACAAAATTGCCCAATGTTTAACCTGCCAGAGAGCCAAGGTCCCTCAAACCAAACCCCTAGGGCATTTATCCTCCACTATTCCCACATTTCCAATGGAAAAAATCTTCATTGATCTGGCCGGACCCCTTCCCACAACCCGCAACGGCAATCAATACTTTTTCGTCGCCGTCGACGCCTTTACCAAGTATACATTCATAATCCCAATACCGAATGCGACTACGGCAACTATTATCTCTATACTAACAACACAAATTTTCCCCCATTTCGGATACCCCACCATTATCTGCTCAGACAGGGCAAGCATTTTCCGATCAAGTGCATACAAACAATTCCTGTTTAACAAAGGTATCAAACCGCTCTACCTGATTCGTCACTACCCCAATCCGTCCCTAGCAGAACGCCAAATTCGTACAATCAAACCTATTCTTATTGCCTACCACTCCACGGACCAAACCTCCTGGGATACCAAATTAGCCTCCATCCAACTAACTTTAAATTCTGCAATTCACTCTGCTACCGGTTTCAGCCCCGCTCATTTATTCATAGGACGGCAACCCTTTACTCCCCTCAATATCAAATGGAACATTCCAACCCAATATCCTTCCTCAAATCCCTCAACGACTCACGATAATCTAAGTAAGGCTTATAAAGCACTGCTACAGTCCCATCATCGAATTGCTCGCAATTATAACCGTCATCACAGAAAAGTACAATTTCAAATCGGTGACACTGTCCTCCTAAAGGTATATATATCCTGTCCCAAAAAAGCAAGAAAATTGCCAAAAAATTAAGTTTCAAATATTCTACACCCTATAAAATAACAAAAGTAAACTCTCCGGTTTCATACTTACTTCAATCACCTGAAAACCCTCGTGATATAAAACTCGCCCATGTGTCACAAATTAAACCCTACCAATCAAACACCACTCCCCAAACCTCGCAAACTTCTGTCAATCGTCCATCCAACCGGGTCCGAAACGGTTGAATCACGTACCTGAAAGATGCAGGCCCTCAAGGTACATGACTGGACGTTAAACATAAAATCATGCGGACTATGGGCTGCTAGTCCTCGCGGTCGCGTATCGGTCAACACCAACCCGTCAGCGTCAAGCTGAATTTCCTTCGCTTAGCCGCACAAACGACGACCCAGACCTACAATTGGCTCCCACTCACAGCCAAAGATACCCAACCACCATGGACCATGGATATGTCAATCCAGCCACGTTCGATGTCTACCACCACCGAAGGCAATCCACGGTCCTCGCCAATATCCCCAAATGACCACCTCACAACACACCGTGGGCGGAGTCTGATTCCACAACACGGTCAATTGAGTTGAGGCACTACTGTCAATACGATTCCGTTGACGCCTCCGCATTCTTCACCCCATGGACCACTCCAGGAACGGACCTAAGACTTCTTTTTAAAAAAATGCAACAGCATTTTTTTCCTGCTACCGAGGGTGACTGTGACGATTTTCGTCACATCAACGCGCCAGAGTGCAGTATAATATTCAATACAATGTAAATACCCCTTCCAGTTCAAAATTACCTCCTCCCATTGTTCGAACCCCAGTGCCACCCTTTCCTATTTTCTAATATGTTATGATTCATTAGCCATTCCCGCGTTAAAGATTCCCCGTGGAAACCCCCACCGCTAGGGCCGACGTTTGTGACGGAACGCAGGTTGGGCTTTAATTACGGGAAAGGGGTTAGTAAAATAATATCCAATGAGAGAAATGTCTCCGTAAAATAATTAGGATGTATTCAGTATTAGGTAACCAGTTAGACTCATAAACAAAACTAAATTCTCTTCTCTCACGATAATAATAAATTCCGAGGAAACAATAGTAAAGGAAAAAAAACTGATAAGATTTACTTCAATAAGCCTAAAAAAAAAAAATGAAAATGAAACTGAAAATCTGAACCCTGGAGGGGGGGGGGAGAGGTGTGAAGTTTGGATTGGTGAGCCGAGCGCGCTCGAGGTACCTATCCGTTTCAATCGAAAAATAAATGTCGGGATTCAAGGGGGGATGGTCGAGGGGATGGATTCCCAAAAAAAAAAATAAAATAAAATAAATAAAAGTATTTCTGGTGGAAATTCCTTATCCACCGTATCAGAAAAAACACTAAAAGTTATTCTTTCACCGGCCGAATTAGGCAAATGGGGGGGGGGACACAAAAAAAAAGGATTAACTTTCGTGCAACGAGCAAGGTTCAACGCGATTAACGGTAGACGAGAAGATGAAAACGAAGACAAAAAAAAAACGACTTCTCCGAGTATAGCGTTACTGGCCAAGACGAATCCACGAGATGGTCACGTTGCGACTCCGCTGAGACCGTCTCTCGTTATTATTGGACCGTGGTCGAAGACGAGAGGGTCGATGGCGACGAGTTTCAGCTCGGTATCACCCAAAAACCCGGTTCTCCGGGTAGACGAAATTTTCTATAAAGGTGGCGTTCTAATTCGTAATGCCACTGAATTGTCGACGTCCTCTACTCAACCAGGGCTGTAATAAACTCGGGAGGTACTCGGAGGCCCAAATAATTAGGGAGCAACTTGATGGAATGAGTTTATCGCAGGAGTCACTTCAGGGTTTTCACAATTCGGTAAACGGTAAACTTGTTGGAAAATCTCCGTACTTGCAGTTTGAAAACTCAAAACTGCGAGACGACAACGGTAAACGGAAAAGTTTTAGAAGGTGGGGACACCACCACACAAGCCCATAGAGGAGACAAGACTAACTCCACTCCAATACAAATCAAAAGAGAGAGAGGAGGAAAAAAAAATATACCTTTCATCGTTTCTCTCACCGTAAGGAAAAAAAAATTAGATAACGCCGGATTGAGGTGGGCGAAGAGGGGGTTTATTTTGAAGCGACAGGAAGCGAAAAGAAACAAACTAAAGTATAAATCTTTGCACTAAATAGAGGAATCTACTCCCTCTAACGAGCGAGGTAGAGAACAAAATAAATGATTTATTTTTTTTTGAACGACGTGAGACATTTCCGTCACACGTTGAGCGAACAGAGGCCCTGATTCGCTGAATGATCCGCAATATTAGCGGAAGGGGGGTGGAAACAAATTATGGGGAAAGGAAAATACCGAAAAAGGGGAAGCCCCCCTCCCTTTTTACAAGAGAAATGTGCCGCGATAGAGCGGCGAAAAAAAGAGCAGAGAGAAGTTGGCTATCCTAGAAGACCATCCCGAACCTTTTCACCCCAAAAAAGATTATTCCCGTCGGCACTGGTGAGTTATTGAACTTATTGACCCCAAACCTAATCCTCGTCCGAAGTCGTAACCCCCCCCCCCCATGCCATTGTGAACAATTCTGTGTTTAACGTAATTTAAGATGTTTTTAATATACTTTTAATGTTTTCCTTCTATTCGTTAGTGCTAGCATTTCTTTAGATTAGTGAGTCCATCCCGTGTCCTGTCCAAATCTCCCTAATAATCCCCTGGGTCATCTCAGCGCTTAGAATGGCCTTTAGCCAGAATAATTCAGACAGTTCCAGGTGTCGACGGAAAAATTCGAGTGGTCAAATTGAAGACAGCCAGTGGCGAACTCACTCGACTTGTTCAACGGATTTTCCCTCTCGAACTGGATTGCGCCGAAGCTGAGAATTCTGAAAGGATGGCGATCACATTCAAAACCAAAAGTGGTAGACTTGTCGTACGCCCGAAGAAACTTGATGATTCATCGTCATAGTTGCAGCTATTTTATTTTATTATTGTCAACATTTTTCAATTTTTGTTTTGTTTTGTTTTGTTTGAGACTCTGTTGACAGTTTTTCAATACGAGTCAGAAGAAAGAAAATGCTGAAGATGGTCACGGATGCTGAAGAAACCAGATCTGTCCATTCTTTGAGTCGTCCTTCGCTCAACTCTGGTGGGAGGATGTTGAAAATTGAATCACTCCATTCAAAAGGAATCAGCTGAAGAAATACGAACCGAATGAGAATGAGAAAAAACAGAAATTCAGTCGAGTCTTGCTTTAACAGAAGAAAAAATAAATCAATAATTTTATTTTATTTGTCTCCTAATTTTTCCATATTCCTTCCATTTTTTTCGATTTTTAACACCGAGATACTGCCCTTTACAAATAACGTTCAGTCGGGCAAAATTTCAAAGGGTTTAAAAGTCACTAAAATTATTCTTCGCATCGAATGGCGCGGGACGCGACCGCCCCAACGCGAAATTGGGGTTTCAGCAACAAACCAAATTGGCTTTATAGTGAGTGAAAACCGAAAAATGATTTTTTTGTAAGCGTTGACGTAATAAAATGTGTCGACTGTCGACCTTGTAGAATTTCCACTTTTCCATGGAATCTAGAGAAGGGCAGCGGCCCCACTACGGGTGTACTTTCCATTCTAGTGGAGGGCAACTGCCCACCCCTGCCTCCCTCTGGCTACGCCCATGAGTCAACTGTTGATGTTGGTTGTAGAGTTGTTAAGTTCTTACTTCTTAGTTCTATTACGCCAACTGGACTCAAGCGCGGTACCTAATCGCCAAATGACTGGTTTTGCTGCCCAGCCCTGCGCTTTTCTGTCAGTTTTCGTATGGGACTAGCAAAATTCCTGATATACAGTGACGTTACAATTATGTGAACTAGAATTCCCCTGATGAGTGCGGTTGTACAAAAAATGTTTTAATGAGAAAGGCAATGACACCTTCCCATGGTTCGTGACTTCCTCATTAAACCGGCGGAGACCGCGATTTTCATTGCGTCTTTCATACTTACAACGTCATTAGTGCCATCAGTTGTTTCAATTTCACGCTCATATTTACGCTTTCATTTTTGAAATCCCTCGAACAGATTCAAACCCCCCCCCCCCCGTCCACCTCAAACAACTCGGCACTCAACGAGTCATACACGGAGCTTTCTTCGAAGAAATGTGACTCGTCCTCATCCTTTGTGAGTTGTTTCGAAAAAAACGTGCGATAATGCTCGTTAAAATTTGGAGCGTTCTTTGCAATTGCGTGCGTTGGTGCCCTTTCACAAACAAAACTTTCCATGTAAAAAAAAAATAAAATAAAATAAGTCCAGAGGGGAAGAAATCTTGAAACTATCGTGTTCCCGCAACATTACCGGCCTCCTCACTCACCTTTTCTTTGAACTTCAATCTTGAAAAAAACAAAAATTTGCGTAGGATAGCTAGTAAAATAATGGGGCGTTTACCTATTTACATGCAATCCTTCTGACCTCGAAATGAGCGGAAAAATTGCAGGAGATTCGGGACGCCGTCCCGTTGAAATTCTTGATTTGTGTGTGTGTGTGGGTGTGTGTGTGTGTGTGTACATTCTCATCTACTCGCTTTTTAAAATAAATTGCGCGCGTCAAGAGTTTGAAAAGTAGTAGGCGCACAAAAACTAGTCGCCATGCGTGCCATTTTTTCCATTTATTAGAAATCGGATCAAATAAATGAATGAAAGAAAAAAAAAAAATCGAAAGCTCAGCATCTGCGAATGGCTTGGAAAGCGGCGCTGGTTTGGAATGTTCAGTCCTTAGTTTAAATTTTAAAAATATCCAATTGAAAAAAGGGCTTGGTAACCCGTAACATGCAACAGAAAGTCTCATTGACGAGTGTACTCCCCCCTGTCCCACCCATGCATACGTGCGTGACTTCTACATTGTTTTCCGAACGGAAATCAGGTGAAGTTACCCGATTTTTACACTGTCGAGAGTGAACTGAAGCGCTATAGGAACCCTTTCGCAATACAAACCGGATTGTTCAGGTGAAATACAGCATTTCTGGCTGGGAAGCCAGCCTTTGTATTTGAAAAATAGTCGCTCACGTTTTTGACAAACACGGATTTTTATCACCCGCCACGGAGAGAGAGAGAGAGAGAGAGAAAAAAAAATAAGTGGCACAACAAGGTTCTATTTATTTTTAAAGAAAAAAAGTTTGCCCTGTAAAATTTGGCGTTTAAAATTCTGAGACCCAAGCGACCTATGTAAATACGGCGCATACTGTGAATTGATTGAATCATTCCGGAATAATTTTCTGTTTTTTAGCTCCAAGTCGCCTTTTTTTTTTCTACCATACGAGGCCCTCGTTACGTGTCCTCATTTTTCAACTCATCCTTTACTTCCCTTTCAAATTACTCGATCATTCCGTTCAAAGAGTGCTTTCTCTTTAATTCACTGTTCTCCTGCTACTTACAACGAGACGAGACGCTCAAGGATGGAATTCTCATGTAGGCGCATTTAAACGGCATAATTGTTTCGTTTATTTGTCGGGGTAACTAATTACTTTGACATTAGTTACAAAAATGAGCAAACGAGGAACTAAAATAGGATCTACAAAACTCAGTAATGTTAGTAAATAAATAAGGAAATAAATAAATAAATAAATTCTAATCACATTTTGATGATATTAACTTTTCAGTCTCTTGGATCGATCAATAGCACTCAAATCATTGTCCAGATTTTCTAAAAAGAATAAAACTAAATTGGCCCGTTGCAGAATTTCCAAAGATAGAACGTTACTACACTTTGTAGCAATCGTTCACAATAACTCCCCCCCCCCCGCGCCCTCACAACCACCATCCCTCACACACACCCCAAACATTCAAACGCGCTCACTTTGACCCAAAACCGATGATTTTTGCGTCGTCGTCGTCGGTGCGTAGGCTCTGTACGCCAGCTCTGACGGTTCAGGCCCCGACCTTTTCTGAAAGTACGAAGTAAAATCGCTCCAGATTGACGACGGCGACGGTCCTCCCAGGGCGGCCTCTTCACCTTTCCTACCCCACAGGCTCCAGCCGTGGTGATCGTCTTCGTGATGGTCGTGATGATCGTCGTAGTGATGCTGGTGATGGGCGTTCTCATAGTAGATGACCTGGTAAAAAAGAGAAGAATATAGACAGGTTTTTTGGTTTTCTTTTATTGAAAATTGTTAGGTCCCGACAATGCCCGGAATATTCTAGGGCCGAACAGCTTCTGTTCACATAGAATTGCTCTTTTTTTGGCCCAACGAATGAATTAGGGGAGCTCAATTGTGGTTGATGGAGCTTGGCCGTGGTTGGACTGTAGCTGTGTTGGACATTATTGTTGTGGTTGGGCTTTTGCTATGGTCGGACCTTACCACGGTAATCAGTAAACAAAGGTTCGACTGGGCACTGAAATCCACGGGGGTCCTACAAAGCGGCGGGGATGCGATGGAATCGTCCCCGCGGCCTCCTCCAGAGAGCGGGCGGGCGGGCCCAGGCACGAATAAGGGCGGAGCCGTTTGTGAGAAGTCTGTCTTCAGGACAGTTACCGACGGCGTGGAAACGGGTGAGAGTAATTTTCATACCCAAAAAGTGGCGGGAAGCACGATAAAGCGGAAAATTTTAGACCCATAAGCCCAAGTTCGGTTATGATGAGATCGATGGAGAAAATATTGGACGTTTACATTAGGGAGCGTGCAGAGAGAATAAAGGCTTTTCACCCGCGGCAACACGCCTATAAAACAGGTATAGGTCCACGGACTCCACCCTAGGGGAAGTCGTGGTTAGGTTGGAGGAGACGATGGCCCAAAAGGAGTATGCTTAGGCACTATTCTTAGACATCGAGGGGGCTTTCAATCAAGTATCGTTTGGGAGCATAATGGAGGCTTTAGAACTCTTTAGGGTAGAGCCAGTGTTAAGGAACTGGACAGGGCATGCCTTGAGACACAGGTGGGTCTCAGCGGAACTGGGTGGGGGGGAGAGCCAGCAGGGGAACTCCCCAAGGCTCAAGCCTCTCCCCACTTCTCTCGATAATGGTAGTGGATGGATTAATTAGGTTACTGGAAAGCAAAGGCTTTTACACCCAATTCTTTGCTGACGATGGGGTGATAGTCATTAGGGGGAAAGCTTTGCGCCCTGATAAGGCAAGCGATTGGGTTGGTGAACGG
The DNA here is from genome assembly GCA_038030265.1 of Corythucha ciliata. Taxonomy (NCBI): domain Eukaryota; kingdom Metazoa; phylum Arthropoda; class Insecta; order Hemiptera; family Tingidae; genus Corythucha; species Corythucha ciliata. Next base: position 62,801,466 of record CM075938.1, read on the forward strand.
ATGGTGTGAGCCTAGAGGCTTGAGGATAAACCCGGAAAAGATTAAGCTGGTACTTTTTACCAGGAAAAGGGCTATGCGGGGGTTAGAACCCATATGTCACAAGGGGGAAGTAATCGTTTTAGCTTCGGAAGTAAAATACTTGGGAGTGGGAGATCTCCGTCGATTCTACTATTCTAGGGATACCAAGTATAATCCGACTGAACCGGGGCATTCCTTCGAAATGCCTTCCGTGAAGCTTCCGGTCATCGATCTACCGTCGTTCAGCCGCCCTAGTACGGATAATTGGCCGAACTTTAAGGCCCTATTTCAGTCCCTCATTCTGGGAAACAAATCCATTTCAGGGCTGATGAAACTCCACTACCTTCGCACCTGCCTAGGCGGAGAGGCCCTACTAAAAATCCAGCATTTAGCTCTCTCGGAGGAGAACCTAGACGTCGCGTGGAGAACGCTACTCAAGGCATACGACAACAAGAGGCTTATTGCCACTAAATATTGGAGGTCAATCACTGGTCACCCCCAAAACCGATGATTTTTGCGTCGTCGTCGTCGGTGCGTAGGCTCTGTACGCCAGCTCTGACGGTTCAGGCCCCGACCTTTTCTGAAAGTACGAAGTAAAATCGCTCCAGATTGACGACGGCGACGGTCCTCCCAGGGCGGCCTCTTCACCTTTCCTACCCCACAGGCTCCAGCCGTGGTGATCGTCTTCGTGATGGTCGTGATGATCGTCGTAGTGATGCTGGTGATGGGCGTTCTCATAGTAGATGACCTGGTAAAAAAGAGAAGAATATAGACAAGTTTTTTGGTTTTCTTTTATTGAAAATTGTTAGGTCCCGACAATGCCCGGAACATTCTGGGGCCGAACAGCTTCTATTCACATAGAATTGCTGTTTTTTTGGCCCAACGAATGAATTAGGGGAGCTCAATTGTGGTTGATGAAGCTTGGCTGTGGTTGGACTGTAGCTGTGTTGGACATTATTGTTGTGGTTGGGCTTTTGCTATGGTCGGACCTTACCACGGTAATCAGTAAACAAAGGTTCGACTGGGCACTGAAATCCACGGGGGTCCTACAAAGCGGCGGGGATGCGATGGAATCGTCCCCGCGGCCTCCTCGAGAGAGCGGGCGGGCGGGCCCAGGCACGAATAAGGGCGGAGCCGTTTGTGAGAAGTCTGTCTTCAGGACAGTTACCGACGGCGTGGAAACGGGTGAGAGTAATTTTCATACCCAAAAAGTGGCGGGAAGCACGATAAAGCGGAAAATTTTAGACCCATAAGCCCAAGTTCGGTTATGATGAGATTGATGGTGAAAATATTGGACGTTTACATTAGGGAGCGTGCAGAGAGAATAAAGGCTTTTCACCCGCGGCAACACGCCTATAAAACAGGTATAGGTCCACGGACTCCACCCTAGGGGAAGTCTTGGTTAGGTTGGAGGAGACGATGGCCCAAAAGGAGTATGCTTAGGCACTATTCTTAGACATCGAGGGGGCTTTCAATCAAGTATCGTTTGGGAGCATAATGGAGGCTTTAGAACTCTTTAGGGTAGAGCCAGTGTTAAGGAACTGGACAGGGCATGCCTTGAGACACAGGTGGGTCTCAGCGGAACTGGGTGGGGGGGAGAGCCAGTAGGGGAACTCCCCAAGGCTCAAGCCTCTCCCCACTTCTCTCGATAATGGTAGTGGATGGATTAATTAGGTTACTGGAAAGCAAAGGCGTTTACACCCAATTCTTTGCTGACGATGGGGTGATAGTCATTAGGGGGAAAGCTTTGCGCCCTGATAAGGCAAGCGATTGGGTTGGTGAACGGATGGTGTGAGCCTAGAGGCTTGAGGATAAACCCGGAAAAGATTAAGCTGGTACTTTTTACCAGGAAAAGGGCTATGCGGGGGTTAGAACCCATATGTCACAAGGGGGAAGTAATCGTTTTAGCTTCGGAAGTAAAATACTTGGGAGTGGGAGATCTCCGTCGATTCTACTATTCTAGGGATACCAAGTATAATCCGACTGAACCGGGGCATTCCTTCGAAATGCCTTCCGTGAAGCTTCCGGTCATCGATCTACCGTCGTTCAGCCGCCCTAGTACGGATAATTGGCCGAACTTTAAGGCCCTATTTCAGTCCCTCATTCTGGGAAACAAATCCATTTCAGGGCTGATGAAACTCCACTACCTTCGCACCTGCCTAGGCGGAGAGGCCCTACTAAAAATCCAGCATTTAGCTCTCTCGGAGGAGAACCTAGACGTCGCGTGGAGAACGCTACTCAAGGCATACGACAACAAGAGGCTTATTGCCACTAAATATTGGAGGTCAATCACTGGTCACCCCCCCCCCCCCCCGTGGGAAAGTCTTGTACGCTCTCGCAACTTGTCTCAAACGTAATGACTAACGTAGTCGCTCTAAAAGCGCTCGAATACCCGGTGGAGGAATGGAGCCTGCCTTTAGTCGACACAATACTTTCCAAAGTCGACCCCACCACCCGGGAAATGTTCGAAAACTCACAAGGCCGCGACGAACCTACTTTCGAAGATCATATTTACTTTCTAGAAAAAAGGGCTAGAAGCCTCGAAGCATCTGAGGCATACGTCGGTAAAAATACAGTGAAAACACCGCTAACTAAACCTTCCCAAGGACAGTCGTAGCGTTCTTCTGGCGTCTGCTACAAGTATGTGCGCTCTCTGTCGTCAAGAGCATACATTGACTTCGTGTAAGCGGTTTTTGGCCATGAAGCCTCGAGAGCGGTTCAATAACGCCAAGAAAATTCGGCTCTGTATAATTTGTCTTTCTAGGGAGCACAGATCATCGAAGTGCGAGGAACCTAAGCTATGTCGAGCATGCGATGGCCGCCATCATAGCTTACTGCATTTTGTGGAGAAACGTCCGAGTAGTCATCCAGAATCGAGTTCAGAAACGTCGAAGGAGACTGTCGTGACTGCCTTCGCTATTCGAGTAGGCCCTGACACGCATGGTGAGCGCTTATTTCCTGCTACAGTACTTTTGTCGACGGCACTTGTTTTCGTAAAAGACTCCCTTGGTGTTCCCGTGCTCGCCCGGGTCATCCTTGATTCAGGCAGTCAATGCACTCTGATTTCCACGAGCCTTGTCGAGAGGTTGAAACTGCCATCGGCACCGTCGAAGGTCCCCTTAAGGGGAATATCAAACGCGTTGTGCCCAGTAAATTCGATCGTTGTTGTATCCTTGTCCCCTGCCGGGAGGGACCGGCCTTTCTATTCGTTGAATGCCCTTTGTGTCGACAAGATTATCGGCCGACCCAACTTTTTCTGAATCGCAACCCGTCGACCTCCTCCTAGGCGCAGATATTTACTCGAAACTCGTGAAGCCCGGACTGCGCAGGGGGCGGGGTGACTCTCCAGTAGCATTACAAACGACGCTAGGATGGGTATCTCATGGGACCAGCGGGACAACAGGTTCCCAAATCAGATCCGCTTTCATTGTGCGTAACTTTGGACGCAATGGAAAATCCCTGAAAAAACCCTCGTTTCACCTGAGGACTCATACTGCGAGAATCTTTTCGTCCATAATTGTCAGCGCACAGCGGAAGGACGCTATGTGGTACCGCTACTTTTCAAAAAGAATGAGCCTGTTTTGGGGTCGTCCCGAGAAAGAGCCCTGAGTCGCTTACTCGGATTAGAAAGACGCTTTGCCGCGGATCCGAACTTCCAGAAGCGATACTTCGATGAAATAAACGGGATGTTGGACAGGGGGCACCTGAAAAAATCGGAAAATGATTCCTTCACGGAAAACGAATATTATTTGTCTCACCACGCTGTCGTCAAGAAGGACCTGGAGGGAGAAAATTTGAGAATTGTCTTCGACGCGTCAGCACGCACGACTCCCTACCGTCACTTTTGGAGTTTCGTGCTCGCCATTCTTGGCGATGCGTTCTATCCACCAATTGGTAAAAGACGAAGGATCCCAATTTCCATCGGCCTCCTCGGCGCTCGTAAACCAAGTGTACGTCGACGACCTCCTTGCCTCATGCCCCACCCTTGAGTCTGCCCGGCAGCTGCGGTTGGACTTGGTCGCCTTATTGGGAAGAGGGGGCTTCGAAATGAGGAAGTGGGCCTCAAATGTCGAAGGGGTTGACCCATCGGAACTTCGTGCTGCATCCCCCCGCCTTTTTGATTCGGAAACCTCGTTTATCAAAGATCCTCGGTCTAGTTTGGGAACCCCGATCTGACGTGTTTTCGTACGTCGTGCAGGTGTCGAACTCACCCATCACTAAAAGAGGTATACTTTCTGATCTTGCTCGACTTTTCGACACCCTCAGCTGGGTCTCCCCGATTATCCTTCTCGGTAAGTTGATCGTGAAGGAATTATGGGCCCTCGGCCTTGATTGGGACGAAGATACTCCCGAAAATCTGAAAGGGCAATGGTTAAAACTCAAAGAGCAGCTCCCTCTCTGCTCCAAAGTTCAACTCCTACGGCCAGTACAGTTCATCGATGAGACACCACGTTTTTTTCGTCCATGGTTTCGCCGACGCCTCCACGCGGGGCCTACGGCGCTTGTGTTTATCTCGTGGTCACTCGGGAGTCGCAGCCTTCCAGCTCGACTCTGCTCGTCACTAAAAGTCGATTAGCTCCTGCCAACCACGGCTTGAGCTCTTAGCCGCCCATTTACTGTCGCAGTTAATTTCGGTTACTTTGCCGTCCTTGAAACGTCACCTTGACATCGCCGACTGTTATTGTTGGAGGGATTCGACCGTGGTGTTATATTGGTGGAGGTCGTCCCCGGACCGGTGGCAAACTTTCGTCGGGAATAGAATCGACGCCATTCATCAGCACACACCAGTATCTTGGTGGAGACATGTTGCCACGACCGATAATCCGGCCGACTGTGCCTCTCTTGGGTTGGCTCCAAGCGAAATTATAAACTCTGATTTGTAGTGGAGAGGCCCACCATGGATAACTCATCCTTTAACGAATGTGGCCGTTAAGTTACGGTGAGGACGAAGCACCGCAAAGAAGGTCTGCACGAGGAGAGGAAGCACAAGAACGTTCTGCTCGTCTCGTCAGGTGAAGATCTCATCGATCGGGTATCCTCACTCCTTCGACTTTCAGCGAGTCACCGCCTATTGCTTGCGCTTCGGAACGCCTTCGGCAAGACGACAAGTTGGTCCCTTGACAGTCGATGAACTTCAAAGGGCCCTCGATAAGTGGATCAAAATAACCCAGCAGACTCATTTTGATAACGACAAAATCAGTAAAGGCGAATTACTGCCGAAATCTCTTGCGCGTTTAGCTCCTTTCAAGGACGAACAAGGGATAGTCAGAGTGGGTGGTCGTCTGAGTGATCTTAGGCTCGGTACCGGGCAACGAGAAGGCAGATGAGTTGGTGAAAAAGGGGGCCTTGACCCAAAAACGTGGGACCGGAACCCGTTCTGGGGGTGGCAAAAGAGTCCGGCTTGGGAGAGATCAGAGGATGGGCAGTAAGCCGCGCTCAGGCTATATGGGAACAGGAAACCCACTGCCGGTAAGCAAGAGAGTGCATCAAGGGAACGGATAGGAAAACAATGAAATGGCTGCTCAGTTTAGGGCGGAGACAGGCTAGGAGGGTAGTGGGGTACTTCACGGGACATTGGGGGACCTGATTGGGCCATCTTTGTGGTTGGAGATTTACTGTGGTTTGGGGCTTTGCCGTGGTTAGGATTTTACTGTGGTTGGAGGTTCTAGCTGTGGTTAGAGCTTTTTGTAGTTCTACCTTTGCTGTGGTTTGACGTTTGCTGTGGTTGGATTGCTGTGGCTTGACCTTTGCCGTAGTTCGATCTATAAAATCGATCGATAAAACTAGCTAATTGAATTAAAAATAACTAGAAATTTTTTTATAGGAATAGCTGGTAGCTGAAAATTCGGATAGGAAAATGTCCTACTACTCCTTAAGGGTGAATCTCTTCATTTTTTTTCGTCGGTTATTTATCTAAATTCGAAATCAACTGATATAATAACTGCTGAAATTTTATATACATTCTATTTGATTAAGGCTCGTTCACAAGCTCTATGTTTACGTTCTGTGGAGTATATGCAACCAAACAAAGTTATTCCCTCGAAAAATGAAGCATTTTGATAGGTTACATGGACTCCACAGACGCATTGCACAGAGCTTGTGAACGGGCCTTTAGGGATGTTTCTTGAGAATTCCATGGGAAAATTACAGAAAGACCGGTATAGAGTTTTCACAAATAGTGATCGTTCAGCGAACTGAGTTTGTTGGAATCCGAATATTCAAGTATTATTTCTTCAATTATTATTAGATAAATCACTCATAAACCGCTGCAGTAGCTATTGTTATTTGAAAAATTTCGAAAATAATATCGACACCAATCGATTCAACTATAATAACGAGTGTACTCTGTACTCCTGATTCGTTTAAAAGCCTTAGTATCGAGGAAATGCGAGGAGATGGGCGTAAACCTGAGCTTTTGAGCTTTGGGGGTCGTTTGGGGCCTATTTGACTATGCAACATTTTTTGAAATTCGACAATTTAAGAGACCTGAAAATCGAGTCGGAAAGTGTCTCGAATGCTTAGATAATGAAGTTTACTTCTGATTAAGCTTCTTTTATGCCAAGTAAATGCGATTTGATCGTAATGAAAACGGATTTCTGTGGAAGAAAATTATGTGCTCTTTGCAATGAGCGCCTTAGTTTTGATGTTGCGCCAATCAATAATCGTGGAACAACCATATTTCTAAAAAAGTAACGAGAAACCAAAAACACCAGAAAATGACTGATTCTGAGAAACGAAAAGGAATTGCAAAAAATGTTACATAGTCATTTTAGTCCCAAATGACTTGCCCAAGCTCTGGTTTCGCTCCGAGCATCTCATTATTTTACTCCCTGTTGAGTCTATACAGTTTATTAATACACATCTCATCTTCTCTGATAAACCTTAAAACTTTCAAAATTCCAACAAATAAAGCCAATGTTAAGTTGGTTTTGTTTAAGGTTCTCGTATGTTATAGTTTCTTCTTCGTCTACGTTTCTTGAACTTTCGACGCCCAGTTTCATAGTTACTGCCATCAACCAAACATATTTTTCTAACCAACACGAAGAAACCAGAAATTGAGACCCCTTCATTCAACACCTGTCTCCAAATTTTAAATGAGGGAAACAAAAAATAAAATTTAAATTGTTAGTATATAGAGTCGCTTAAACTACGAGGGTTAGTGGTTAAATCATGCAAAAATCTGTAGCCGTAGGAGCCTACATCGTCCGTCTTCCCTCGTTGAGGTTCGTCAAAAACAGCATTTGGTTTCCCAACTGAGTTTCCCTGAGAAACCGGTCCGTTTTTGACGAACCTCAACGAGGGAAGACAGACGATGTAGGCTCCTACGGCTACAGATTTTTGCATGATTTAACAAAAAATAACGTTTTCTCTTAAGATTCCTCCAGTCCAGGACGGCGAATGCTCAGGAAAAGAAGACGAATAGGAAACCAAAACAAGCCAAACCCCTAAAATTAAATCACTAATTAAATACGACTCAAAATTGAACGATAAATCTTATGTTGTCATAGAAAATAAATAAAATTAAATAGAAGCACAGGCTTGATAAAATTGGAAATATTAGTTGCATCTGCGAATCATCGCAGAAATAGGTTAAATGAAAATAATATTAATTAACATTAATTGTCCACCTTTATACCAAAATGTGACAAAGCTGAGAGTAATAACTTTGCTAGCAAACAGTAGCTTTATCCTACTTCCTTACGCGAGCGCTCACAAAAGTTATCTTGACTTCCTAAATTTATTAAATTAAATACATTTTTTAAACGCAAATTTTAAATTTTTTAAACGCTCTAATGATAGCTAATACGCTAGTTCAGAAGCTTTGAACAACTAGGCCCGCTGATCCAGTGGCCCATTTCGTCTTTACAGAGAGAGTAGGAAATCAAGCAGTAGGCGCCTGCGCGGTAAACCAGCAGTCGGCTGTACCTCCCAGTTTCTCTATTATTGTACGTTTTTGACTTTTTGACTACGTCTGTGCGTAAAGTTTTGTCATTAAAGTGCTTTTTTCAATCGGGTTTTCGTTCATTTTTTTTCGTTTGTTCATTTGGTTTAGTTATTATCGTTCTTTGTACTTTCAGTTCGTCGTATTATTTTTGGTTCGAAATGAGTGAGAGTGTTTTTAAATGTGGCACCTGTCCGGCTACTTTTTCAAAAAGGAAAAGTCTGGATAGACACAGAAAAACCAGACATGAAGTGGACGAATGTTCGGTTTTACAGTGCGAGTTTTGTAGTTATAACACTCCGAGGCGTGATGCCATGAAGAGGCACAAAGTTACTGCCCACGAGAAAGAATTCACGGACGTTGAAAAATGTCATGTTTGCCCACTGTGCATGCTTCGTTGGCCAAAACTAGGGGCTTATTTTGAGCATCTTGAAAATCACCACTCGATCAAAGTTCGCACTGAAACACGAAGTTTCACGAGTAAAGATGCGTTTATCGCGTGGAAATCAGAGGTAGAAAAAGAAGACAAAGTCCAACACGTGCAAATTCGTGGCAAGTACAAAAATGCTGATGGGGTTGAAATAGTTAATTATCGATGTCACCGGTCCGGCGTCTTTATTGGAAAGGGAAAGGGTATGAGGCATGAGAAATTACTGGGAACTAATAAAATCGGCGGGGTCTGCCCAGCATCCATCGGCGCTAAGCACGACCATGCTCCGGGAAAAATTTTTGTTGATTTTTCCAGGACTCATGTTGGCCACGGAGGAGACATTGGGCGAATGCGGTTGACCCAGGAAGAGCGCGAAGAAATTGCCAAAAAAAATTCCTTGAAAATACCTTTCGATAGTATTTTGGATTCGGTCCGATCTGAATTTATTTCGAACGATCTGGAGCGCCGCCATTTGTTGTCCAGACAAGACCTATTCAATGTAGCCCGGAATTTCAACCTGAAAAGTGAATACCTAAGGCACAGAAACGACTTCACTAGTGTCGAAGCTTGGGTACAAGAGGTAACCGAATCGGGAGATGTCGTCGCCTTCTACAAGCGCCAAGGGACTTGCTCAGAGAGATACCCCAGCTCTCTGCTCAAGATGATTTCGTCTTAATAATTATCAACGAGACACAGAGAGAAATTTTAAAAGAATACGGCAACGTCTGTGTTTGTGTCGATGAAACACACGGGTTGAACTCTTACGGGTTTCAACTAACAACTGTGCTCGTTTTGGACGAACTTCGTCAAGGCTTCCCATGCGCCTTTATGTTCACCAACAGAGGAGACACTTTAATTTTTGAGGTGCTATTCGACGTCGTTCGGGAATCTTGTGGGAAATTGAGCCCAAAAATATTCATGAGCGACATGGCCGAAGCATTTTACAATACTTGGGTAAAGGTTATGGGAGAACCTGGCCATAGGTTATTTTGTACTTGGCACGTGGACAGGGCGTGGCGCAAAAATCTAGCCAAGATTCCGGACAAGGAAAAACAAGCTGATACTTACAAAACTCTTCGTACAATCATGGAAGAAACCGACGCTATGACTTTCGACAGAATGCTCCATGAGGCGATCCGAACTTTCAAAGATGACCCCCAAACGTTTGATTTCGGCAGCTATTTCCAGGCGCATTATATGGAATGCGCAGAAAGTTGGGCCTTTTGTTTCAGGCAACACGCCGGGCTTAACACTAACATGCATTTAGAGCGAAAGCATGGAGTGATAAAACACATTTATCTTCACGGCAACAAACCAAAACGCTTAGACGTGACAATTTACGCCCTCATGCGTTTTTTGAGAGACAAAGTCTATGAACGTCTAATACACCTTCATAAAGGTAAAATAACGTCGAAATTGACAGCCATAAGGAAACGCCACAAAACACCGCTGAATTTGAACGAGGAAAAACTTGTAGGCTGCGAAAAAGACACGACGTGGCAAATTTCATCCTCAAACGAACGCGAGATTTATACGTTGAAATCGATGGAAGTCAACTGCAGCTGTGACCTTCGGTGCGTTGAATGTAAGTCGTGCATCCATTCATTCATTTGCTCGTGCCCCGATTCGGCCATCAAATTCAATATGTGCAAGCATATACATTTGCTTTGCCGGAAACTTGAGCGCGCCGTTGACGACACATGCTGCGGAGTCGAAGAGGACTCAACTCAAATCTTGATTTTGGACGAAAACCATAAAAAAGAAGCTCAACAGATCCTCATTGACCAGATGAAAAAAACACCGTCACGTTCTGAAGTGGATGTCTCCAACGAACGAGAAAATCTTCGCCGATGGTTCGACGAAATTTTGACAGACGCGGACAATTTGAAGTCTCTGCAGCCTACAATGCGAGCGCAGAAAATGAATTCGACGTTGCCGGAGAAAGGTGTGACGTCGAGGAAGAGGCAAAAATTTGAACCTCAAAGGAAGTTCAATGCAAAAACTCCAAGAAAAGAAAACTCGTCCAAGGCAGGGATTTCAAAACCAACGCTTGAAGAACGCGAGCGTATTGCTGTAGATTTATTGATCGATTCCTGAAACTTTGTTTTTACAATGTTTTTGATTCGCGGTTGAATGAGCTTTTCGGTTATTATTTTATGTGTAAGAAGCCTCTGACCGGTCAGTCAATTTGATTAAGGCTAAGTTTACACTGTCCGCTTTTTCTCTTCCGTTGCGTTGCGTTTGCTTGAAAAAGAGCAAAGCCTAACTTCCGTTTCTTAGCAATTATTTTTTCAATTTTTTTTTTTTTTCTAATTTTTTCAATTCTTACATTGGCGTCTAAAGGGGCCCACACACGGTCAAACGTGCTTGACAAGCCTGTTTGCCAACCTCGCTTGACAAGCAGATTTGATCGTGTGTGGGGTCATGTTTGAAGGTTTGAAGGATTGACATCACGTTTGACGGTTTTCAGTCACTGCCAGAAAATTTGCTCTCAAACATTTTGTTTGACAAACATGTTTGATCGTGTGTGTGTGTTTCAAACCATCAAACCTTCAAACCATAAAGAAAAAAGGGTATTGGGGTGATTTTTATGAGAATGAAAAAATTGGTTTTTCATAATAATCCTTTGACTAAATATTGGGTGTTTCACGAGGAAAGGACATACTTTCCTGGAAACATGGAGCATACTTGCACACTTTACGTCTATAAGATAGACGATAAGAAAAAAGAATATATCTATAAAAAATCTCTGAGCACATCTCAGCTCTTCCAAGAGATTTGCGTGGCCAAAGTACCTCTTTTCATGAGCCATTGTTTGGTCCACATAGACCGTTTCTTCTTCCTGTGGGCTTTATTTTGCGGCTTCGGCCCTGATAACGCAATACTAATAACTCAAATGGTTAATATCCAGACTTAAACATATTATGAACGCAAAATGAGCACTGCTGAAGCTTGGGCGCACGTTTGAAGTTGAAGCTTGACGACAAGTTTGACCGTGTGGGTGCGACATCAAACGTCAAACATGCTTGACAAGCCGAACTAATAAAACCATGCTTGTCAAGCATGTTTGACCGTGTGTGGGCCCACACATGGTCAAACATGCTTGACAAGCATGGTTTTATTAGTTTCGCTTGTCAAGCATGTTTGACGTTTGATGCCGCACCCACACGGTCAAACTTGCGTCAAGCTTCAACTTCAAACGTGCGCCCAAGCTTCAGCAGAGGTCAGTGTTCATTTTGCGTTCATATGTTTAAGTATGGATATTAACCATTTGAGTAATTCGTATTGCCTTATCAGGGCCAAAGCCGCAAAAAAAAGCCAAATATGTTTGTCAAACCAAATGTCTGAGAGCAAATTTTCTGGCAGTGACTGAAAACCGTCAAACGTGATGTCAAACCTTCAAACATGACCCCACACACGATCAAATCTGCTTGTCAAGCGAGGTTGTCAAACCATGCTTGTCAAGCATGTTTGACCGTGTGTGGGCCTCTTAAGCTTAGCTTCGAGCTAAACGAAACTTTAAACCCATGTGGTCGACACCAGCCAACACGATTGAGTCAAGCATGATAGTCCGTTTGACGATTGAGTCAAAGATGGTGTTTAATGCGAAGTTCGATTGACGGAAGTGGTTAAAGAGGGCACTTGAACGTCCAGCTTTTAGAAACAACAGGTTCAAGAACTAGGAGGCAGTAAACAGAAATCATTCCGACAATCCCTATGGTTGGGGGTTTAGCGGGTGAATCACATGAGGGGGGGGGGGTTCAAACTCCACATTTGACAAATAGAACACGTAGTCCTAAAAATACATACCCTATGAGGATGATAATTATCCACATAATCACATAAACTATAAAATTTATTTTAAAGAACCATACTCAACCTGCTCAAGTTTCTTCCCCCCCTCCCCGGAACGGTAATTTGTGAAAAACTCTACCTGTCATTCCCTAATTTTCATTTTCTCATGCAATTCTGAAGAAATACCTATGTACCCCTGATCAGAGAGTCTATAAAACGTCAGCATTTTATAGACTCAAAAAGCTGATTTCGAATTTTAAATAAATAAATAACCGACGAAAAAAATTGAGGGAGATTCACCCTCAAGAAATAGTAGAACCTTTTCCCATCCGAATTTTCAGTTACCAGCTATTTCTATAAACAAGTGCCCAGTTATTTTTAATTTAATTAACTAGTTTTATGGTTCATTTTTTTAGTTTAATTATTTGTTGTCTTCCCAGAGTTTCTGAATTGAAAAATAAAAAAAAAATATTTCCAAGACTACAGTTGGACAAAGAACTTGAAGTAAATGCGATAGAGAGCAGGACAGCGGATACCTTGAAAAGCGTGGAAAACGGCACCACATTCTGCTATCGCGAACGGCAAGTTTGCCATCCTTGTGGTAAAAGCTCTTACTGTGGTTTTGAGCTTTCTGTTTTTGATCTTTGTGCGGTTTTGTAATTTAGCTGTGGCTGAAGCTTGACTGGGCCGTCAACAAAGGCCCGGATTTTGGAAATCAAGAAGAAGAAAAAGAAGAAGAAGAAAGGAGAAAAATTAAATGAAAAAAAATCATGGGGCCCACATCTCAGGATCGAAAATAAAATCGAAGAAACTAGAAAAATCAAGTTTCATGAACGTTAAGGAATAAACGTTCATGAAAATATTTGACACGACAGTGGGTGGAAGGGGAAGGGGTCCGTGGAAGGGCTCCAATGAGTTCCATCCGTGGGCATCAATATTCTCTCCATGGCCCTATTATTTGGACACGCCGCCTAAGTTCGTATATTACGTGGGCGTACAGCGAGTAGCGGAAGATGGCAGTATCTTCCTTGCCTGTCGTAGGGACAGTCGGTGGTGGAAGTAGAGCTTCTGGTTGAACTTTCCACATTGGCGTAGTGAAGGACTTAACGATAATTGAGTGCCAATGTTCGGGCAGAAATTCGGGGCCTTCGAAGCCCCGAAACCTTACTTTACAAAATGAACAACGCCATTTTTTTTTTAAACAAATGAAAATTAAATCCCAAGGCAAAGAAAAAAAAAGAGGCATTTAAGTACGTTACCTTTTGCGGGTGATGTTTATTCTTTATTTCGGCCCATAGTTTAATGGCGTGAATGACGACGAGCAGTGACACGAGTACGGCCACTTTGAACTGTAGAAACGTTTGAAAAGCCACAAGGAGCATCTTGAGTTTATGTTTGATGAGCAGTGCTATGATGACCAACTTAATTATCGCCTTTTTAATCGCTTTGATCTTCTTCTTTTTGTGTCCTCGAGCGTCTGGTTTGGAAAAAACCGAGTAAAACGAACAAAAAAAAAAAAAAATATTGATGTGAGTTTCGTTTTCAAATAAAACTTTTAATTTTGTCTTCGTCAGTACATTAACCGCACACAATTAATAAAAATTAATATTAACGTTATTCTAGCGGGGGGCAATTTTTAGTCGTTTCAAGGTTGGAGAGTCCTGTTCCGTGAGGACTTTACTTTCTCCGCTAGAAAAGCTGGTCGCGACCAGATTTTTTTTCTTCTTCTTTTTTTTTGTTTTGTTTTTAAAGAAAGCTTGTCTTTCGTGTTTTAGAATTGTCACAAAACTGTGTTAGAAGAGTGATGTTTCGTCAAAACAAAATGAAAAGAAATAAGCGACCAAGTCAAGGGTAAAAGGTTAGCCATTGTCCGGACAGCCTGTCTTCCGCGAAAGTATGAAGCGTTCAAAGTTAAACGTATAATCGACAGGAAAAAATCGCTGATTCGTTCAATTTATTGGAAGTGCAAAGCTCTATAAAATTTGTCTACTGGCATGTCAGAACAAGGCTAACTAATTCACGGCCTCCACCTAATTTAGGATCTTCAAGTTTCAAAAGCAAAATTCAACTACCATGCGAACAAATCAAAATTTATCTTAAAAATGAATAAATAGATAAATAAAAATAAATAAAGTAACAATTAAATAAATAAGGTACGCTAAATTACATGCTTGAGCCATTTTTATCGAAATGAACAACAGCAATACCGCTTTACATGCAAAACCTACATGCTTAACACTCTGCTTACGCTCTACAAACATGTTTTTTGATTCGCACACAACTACTAGGAACTACATGCAATTTTAATTTTAATTTTTTTTTTTTACAAGAATCACTTAAAAGCTACTAATTTTTGTCAGACTTGCAGAATAAATTACCAAGCACATCAGTTTATACAGAATGATCGATAAAAAAAAGCATCCATCCACACTATAAATGGCACACTGTGACGTCAAAGAGAAAAGAGCTTTGCCTGACATGCCAGTTTTTAAATTTTATGTAGCAAACGAAAATTTTCGAGAGAGAAAGAGAGAAAAAAAGAGCTTTGGATGGGGTCACACTTTGCCCTTTATAATTTGGACGGACGATTTCCGTTTTTGAGCAAAACAATTCGCGAAACATCATTGCACGATTCGCCAGCCAATTTCAATTTTTTTGTTACGGGGCCTTTTGCTGAGGAATTTGAGCGTTATACGCGGCCATTTGAGCCGCATCGGCACGCGAATACGGCCAACCACCGCCGCCGTACGACTCGCTCGACCAGCCGTGCGGCGGTGCGGCGTGACCATGATGATAGTAGTCGTAGCCGCCCGATGACGGCGGCGACGGTCCACCGTAGTGACCGTGGGCCTCGTCATACAGGTGATCGTGCAATGATACTTCGTGATGCACCTCTTTTTTCTCTTCTTTGGCCCACCATAGGTAGCGTTTCAATTCCAAAGCTTTGACTATGACGAAGACTTTCAAGGCTAGCACCATTTTAGCGAAGATGGCTGTCCGCACTACTTTGTCGAACATGAAGAATAACGTGCTCTTAATAAAGAACAGGATAAGGAGGATGATCGTCATGGCTACCTTGACTTTTCTGTCTTTCTTGTATTTCTTCCGAGCTGTCAAATTGAGGCATTTCGTTAGTTTTTTTTTTTCAACAGTTTGTTTGTGTCATAGTCGTGATGTATAGTTGACAATTTGCATATGAGAACGGCTGTTTGAGCGTATATTTAGGGGAGCCCAATTTCCATGCACACAATTTTGGGTTTTTGAAAACAGAAATTCAAGCAAGTTTCAAACAAAATGATCAAATTCTTGGAGGCGAGATAATCGGCTGAAACTAACAACCACGTGGAAAAGTTAATTTTTGGAACGTCCTCTCGGTCAGTGGCGGAACAACACCTATCGGGGCCCAGGGGCAGAAATCTCTAGGAGGCCCTTTAGTCTCTAATTAAACTAAAGTCGGTCCACTTATGGATGGACTCTCGCACGCCCTTGAATTAGCTTGGAATTAGCTTTCCCTTTACCCCTTCTCTAAAAATAACGTACCGGGAATAATTTTGGAACAAATGATCACTGTGTAGCGTAAAAGTTTCGTTGTTGATTTCTTTAAATATTTTTGGTGGGAGTGAACAAATCGAAGTATCGAAATGAAGCAAAGCATTCGAGAGTCCATCGCTAAGTGAACAGACTTTAGGGAATATTCTTTCTCTACGCATACCCAAGAATAACCCCTTTCCCGCTCGCTGAAGTCTCCTCTAGCGTTTAGAAATGGGCCACCCCAGTGCGAGAATGGATTTCATTCTCGCACTAGAGGGAGAAAATGTAAAAAAAAAAAAAAAAAAAAAAAATCTGAAGCCTTCCAACCAATAGAATTCAGTTGGGATAGGTCCCGCCCACTTCACCACACTTCAGCAAAAATTGCTAAATCGTGGCTAAAGTGGAGAAAACTTGCTAATTTATCGATAAAATTGACTCGCGGATTAAATAGATAAAACGTCAATTCGCGGCTTCTGATCGTAACTTCGTACCAGAAAGTGAAAAAAATCGCTAATTCCCGGCCAAATTTCAGAAAAAGCGTTAGGTAGTTAGCGGAGAAAATTGGAGGAACTCGTAATTTGTTGATGAAACGTAGAAAAATCCCTAATTAGCGGCTAAGATGATGGAAAACGCTAATTTGCGGCTGAAGTCAAGAAAAATGGATGTCTATGGCGTTAAATTGAAAACATTTGCTATTTCATAGATTGAATAGAGCAAATGGCAAGTCACGGTTTCTCGAGACAACTTCATGGCTAAAATTGGAAGATTTAGCGCTCATTAGCCTCTTAAATCAGGGAAAACACAAATTCTTTGCAAGGAAAACCGCTAATGCACGGCTGAAATGGAGATAAATCGCTAATTCGCGGCTAAAATGGAGACAAATCGCTAATTCGTGGCTAAAATGGAGACAAATCGCTAATTCAAGAATCGACAGTTTTTATCCATTAGAAGGCTACACCGATCGTTTAACCGGCAAAAGTGGGAGTTCTTAGTGGAATATTGCCCCTTTTTATGTGAGCACAGTCAGTTTCTGGGGTGAAATTCGCTTTCTTTGCCGATTAAGGTTAACTCATGAACTCAACCACTTAGTTAAAAAACTAACGCTTATCCATAATCCGGCTTGTTCCAGCTTATTCAATTCAAACAAGACATTTGAGTCTCAAAAAGTCTCTAATGTGACTCCAGTAAAAATTTTATACAGAAAACCTTTTATTATGAACTCCTTCAATTACCCTCCTGTGGCCTACAGGAGGGTATATATATATAAACCTGGATTACTCACAACGGATTGGCGGGGCGTGGAGGGGGCAAGTCGTCCCCTCATAAACAATCACCCTGTCCCTCTCCTTGTGTAGTTATGGCAACACAACTCTCTTCCGGTATTTACTTTGAAACTCCACCCCTCTCATCCACTTTGGGAGCTTATTTCATGGATATTCTTTATCAGCAGTGATAGCAATCCAGTTCTTTTATATATCGTTGGGAATAGCAATCCCACGGATAACTTTGCATTACTGTTTACAAAAAGGCCCATAGCAACCAGACTTATCCCAGCTTTGTCTGTAGAATAAGGGCATTGATAAACGCACCCTTGTTGGGGAAAATTACATATTTGGTTAAGGACAGTCTGTTTTTGGAGCTGAACAACCCTTTTTAACCGGAAATTCGCGAAGATATTTGAAAAATTATTGCGTTTTCCATTTGCACAATATTCTGCATAGGGTAGGGGGATTTTTCCATCCTTCATCAAGGACGGAAGGAAAAATCTTCCTCGCAGTGCGAAATTATCGGTGAATGGAAAACGCCGTAATTTTCTCACCGCGAGTTCCTTCATTTTATCTCTATTAATCCTCGATTCTGAGTTTATTGTTAATAAAAAGTAGTAATACCAACTAATATTTCAAAGAAATGAACTTTAAAAATCCTAAAAACTCATAAAAAAGAACAAAAACTGCGTTTTCTCATAAGAGCCCAAGGAGAGTCTACCGCTCTTCCTACTTCGGTGGGACCGCCACCAGAGCGCATTTGGTTAATCTGAATCGCCAATAGCCACGCCTACTGCGGGCTCAGGGCCGATATACTCTATCATGGCCCCTCGCCTGGCTAACTCATCCGCTCTCTCGTTCCCTGGGATATGCCAGCATATGTCATGGCACCCACCCTAGCATAACTGCGTTGCCTGTGTCCAGCACGGCTGCAGGGCCGATACACGCGATCTACAATCCGCCACCAGCCGTGATTTGACCACCGGCCTGGAAATGGCCCCCCAGGGCGGCGCGGCTGTCCGAGTATATCGTCACCCGCGCGGTTCGAAACTCCCCTTTTCTGTAGCTCTAATAGCACAGGCCTCAATGGCCGTAACTTCCGCCTGAAACACCGTCGCGTATCTCCCTAACGAAATGCTCTCTGTCACCCCCAATTTGGGAATGTATATGCCAGCCCCCGCTCGCCCCTGCTCAGTTTTCATTTTCGAGCCGTCCATAAAGCACGTCACCTTAACTGACTCCCTCATTTCCATGTTCTCATCAACGCCCTCTCTCGGGCCGGACCCCCCGGATCAGTTTGACCCGAATGGTTTTCCCGAAATCCCCCCTGTCCTTCTATCTGATCCGATCTCATGCCGAACGTTACTGGTGATCAGCAAACAGTGTGGCTAAATATTCGATCGAGCACACGAAAGCTCAATTCTGATGGCTAAAATTGAGAAATTTTATGCCTTTTGGAAGCAAATTCGCGGCTAAAATATAGAAAATACACTGATTCTCAAGTTTCTTTAGGTCCTTAAGCGGATAAAATTGAGAAGGCGCTCTATTGTGCCGATGTTGGGGCGAGTACGCGGCAAAAAAATTGGAGAAAAAAAAGTGCTAATATTCGCGGCTAAAACTGCAAAAAAAGCGCTCATTCCTGGTTTTTCAATGCAACTTTACGGCTAAAATGTACCAAAAAGCCGCTAATGTGCTGTTTTTGGGCCAAGCCCGCGACTAAAATTGAGAAAAATCGCCTAATCCGTCGATGAAATTAGTAAAAGCGCTAATTCGCAAATAACGTGCAGGAAAAACGTTAATTTACGAACAAAAATCAAAAAAATTACTTATTCGCGGATATAATTGAGAAAACGCGACTCCGTATCTTCTAAAGGATATTACATGGCTACAACTAAAAAAAAAAGCTTAATGAAATGGTCAAAGTGGGGCCAAAATGTAAAACAAATGCCTTACTCACGGCTAATATTGAAAAAATGACTAATTAGCGAGGCTAAAAATTAGGAAAACTCTAAATTTCAGCTCAAATTGAAAAAAACCGGGCTAATTTGCGGCTAAAAATTGAGCAAAACGCCAATTTGTAGCAAAAATTGATAAAAATAGCTAATTCATGGCCCGCTTTATCAATCGTTGATTAAAGAGCTGACTAAAAACGTCATTGTTTCATGATCAAACATTTCCTCATGGTTCGCAGATGATTTTTTGTCTAGGGCCAGTTTGCCGAGTCGTTCCTCGAAATTTCCTCGACTCTAACCTTCTTTGCAAGCCTTTCAAAGCCCAAATTTCGTGGATTTGGGTTCCAAAGAACCAATTCCGCCGCCACTGCTCTCTCATTTTCGATTAGTTACGGAAATGGGTTTCAAATTAGCCAAATCCTCGAAATGCCTTATACCTTCAATTAGTCATGCCAGCGAAATTGGTTACTTTACTTTTTTTTTTTTTTTTTTTTTTTTTTCAGGCATCGACTACAAGGTCATTAGCCTTTGGTACGCAATAATACTATTTTAATTGGGTCATTCTCTAATTTTATTTAATGATAACAATATCATATCTCTTATCAATTACCAGGTACATTTCGCTTTTATATTATTAGACTTAACTTTTGTCGTTTCTCTTTAACCCTATTTTATTTATCAGGTACGTTATAGTCTTCATCGCTCATTGTCAACCTTATAATTTAGTTTGAGGTACTCCTTGACTAGAATCGTTCCACGGACAGTTTTACTTCGTATTATCACAGATTGCTTTATCACAGGTTAGTATTAGAATTCATCTATTAGTTGAATAACTTCCAAATACGAAATAATGGATTTTATGTTTTTCGGTTGGAGGAGTTCTTTCAGAGTAGTAGGGAGTCAATATCGTTCACGCTGGCTTTGGTAGGCCGGGCAGTACAACAAAACATGTTGTACTGTGAGCGTATCATCATTGCATGAGCCACACACTGACCGTCTAGAGCCCACCAGATGATACGAGTGCGTCAGTCGTGTATGTCCAATGCACAATCTTGTGTACAATACGGAGTCCCTTCTGGATATTCCCATTTCTAAAACCGTGTCTTTTTTAAGAACATGCGGACAGATATCTCTAAGCTGAGTAATACTTTGTTCCCATTTCTCCTGCCACGATCTCCATACTTCACGACACAGTC
Source organism: Corythucha ciliata (assembly GCA_038030265.1). Taxonomy (NCBI): domain Eukaryota; kingdom Metazoa; phylum Arthropoda; class Insecta; order Hemiptera; family Tingidae; genus Corythucha; species Corythucha ciliata. The sequence continues at coordinate 62,821,595 of CM075938.1, forward strand.
GGTATTTTTCATCCAACGCATTAGTCGGTAGGGTCTCGATGCACACCGCCCGAGTGGCTTCCTTGAATAGGGAATCCACTCGTTCATTTCCCGGGATTCCCACGTCACTCGGAATCCACATGAAAATGACCAGAATCTCTAACTGTCTAAGCTCATGAAGTTTCAGGAGAATGGTTTGAGCCATAGGGTTCGTGGTGAATTTGTCCCTAAGGAGATGTAGGGCACTCATTGAATCTGTTAGGACGAGCACTTTTTTTCCACGGTAGCCTATTTCAGATAGCATGGCGTCCATCGCAAAGAGAATGGCATAAAGCTCCGCAGTCAGGATGCATGAGTGTATCGGAAGCCTTCTCGAAAAACGCACAACCCCAGGAATGTAGAAGGCAGAACCCACACCAGTCTCTGTCTTGGATCCATCCGTGTAAACTTTGATGCATTCATAGTACCTTTCCATACGTGAATAAAAGTTTGACCGTAAGGCTGATGGGGGTAAAATATTCTTAGAACAGCTTGAGAGTGTCATGTCCACCAGTAGCTCAGGTAACTGCCAGGGGTAGATATCATGCAGGCGTACATGAGGAAAGACTGGCAGAGACTGAAAGAAACAAGATAGCTCATGGATCCGTACAATGGAAGGCCGAGTTCGACTGGGAGCACTGCGGTATTCTTCCAAGAGGTCATTCTGAAATACATCCGAGTTCAAGAAATGATTTATTCTCGTTCTGAGATTCGTGGCGTAATTCAGGTGGATTAGCTGTCTTCTATATGCAAGCGGTAAATGCCTTGAGACCACAAACAGAGCTTCGCAGGGGCTCGTTCGGAAAGCTCCTAACGATAAACAAAGGCCCTTCTGATATAATTGATTCAGGGGTTTAAGCCACGAGGCGCGGGCAGAGCCGTACACGATAGAGCCGTAGTCGATCTTCGACAAAATTAACGAGTCAAACACGCGAAGCAGCAGCTTCGTTTCTCCTCCCCATTTATGACTGGAAACAAGACGAAGAAGGTTTAAGTCTTTCTGACAACGTCCTGTCAGTTCCTGAATATGGTCTTTCCATCTTAAGCCAGTATCAAAGGTCACTCCCAAAAATTTGTGTTGCTCCTTCACTGGGATCAGTGAGCTTCCGAGCCACAATTGGGGGGGATCGTGAGCTGACCTCAATCTACAGAAGTGGAGGACTTTTGACTTCTCTTCGGAGAACGCCAGACCTCTTTTTGCTGCTTCTACCACTAACTTACGTATACTTTCCTGTAATACATTCTCAGCAGTGGCGCATTCTTTATCGTGCTCTGGAAAAATGACCAGATCGTCCGCATACGAACATCGATGCACGGAAGAGGGCAAGTCATCTGTTAGGCTATTTATGGAAATAAGAAACACCGTAGCACTCAGGACAGAACCCTGAGGCACTCCTATTTCTGTTTTCCGCGTCTGCGAGAACGTAGAGCCTATTCTCACCCGGAAGAAGCGATCCTCGAGAAAGCTTTGAACAACTTGTGGGAGGTTTCCTTGAAGTCCCCATTCACTCAGTTGCTTAAGAACGCATACTGGCCATATCTTATCGAACGCGTTTTGTAAATCAAAAAACACGGCCGTGATGTGTTTTCTTTTTATAAAAGCATCTTGTATTAACTTTTCCACGTAAACTAGGAGATCGGTGGTAGAATGCCCTGATCGAAAAGCTGCCTGATAGGGATTTAATAACCCTCGGTATTCCATTACTGTTACCAGTCTGTAATTTATCAGTCTTTCATAAACCTTTCCCAGACAACTCGTTAAGGATATCGGTCGATAACTTTTTGCGCACTGAGGGTCCTTGCCTAATTTCCTCACTGGCACTATAATGGATGTCTTCCAGGCTCGAGGATAAAGACATTTCGACCAAAGCTCATTATATAGCTTCAGCAGGTGATGTCTACCGGATTGGGGCAAATGAGTTATGATCTCATTGGTTACGTCGTCCGCACCTGGGGATTTTTTATGAGCTAGTGATCTTATGGCTAAATCCAATTCTGGGAGAGTGAAAGGAACATTATAAGGTTCCGAGCAAGGCGTTGGAGGTGTAAAACCAAATATGGTGTCACTGGGAGATTGGATGCATCTTCTTATTTCGGGAGCGTAGCTATCAGCTGATGATACTCGAGCGTATTGATCCGCAAGGCACTCAGCTACCTCTTCAGGATCACATCGCCGGTTTCCCTCGTCATCGATTAGAAAAGACGGGCACCCAGCGTTCGGATGGCCTTTCAATGTTTGAATTTTCCGCCACACAGATGTTGACGAAGCGCTGGCAGTTAGGGACGAGACGTATTGTCTCCAGGACTGCGATTTCGCTTCTCGTTTTAATCTGCGTTCACGCGCCCGATGCTTTTTGAACTCAATTAGGTTATCTAGAGTCGCATTCCTTTTGAGCTGATTCAGCTTCCGTTTTTTTAATCGATTCGCTAGTGATATCTCTCTCGTCCACCAAGGCACTGGGGCTCTTCGAGTGTTATTTCCTTTGCGAGGGATAGCTTGCCCAGCTGCCATGACGAGCGTTTCTGTGGTATTTCCGACATCAACGTCCACGTCACCAGTGAGCTCTTTAAATTCCAGCACTGCTCCAAATTTCTCCCAATCAGTCAAATCGAAATTCCAACGGTCGGGGCACTTTGGGCTAGACCGTGTACTATTATGTCGCAATAAGATCGGAAAATGATCTGAGTGGTGCAGGTCATCCAGAGGACTCCATTCAAAGGATGTTGAGATTGCCATACTGCAGATACTAAGGTCTATAGCATCAAAACTCCCTGAGCTGGAAGTGAAATGAGTTGGTGACGCGTCATTTAGAACCATAAGATTTAATTCAGTCATTATCGATTCCAATAGAGTACCTACAGGGGTCGTTCGACGCGAGCCCCATGCGGTGTTATGTGCATTGGTATCGCTCAAAATCATAACTGGGGATGGTAAGCGTTGAAAAAGCTCTTTCAAATCATTAGGTCTCCACGAGACATCAGGAAGATAAAGCGAAACCAGAGTAAGTGCAATTGGCACATTAATGCGAATACATATAGCTTGAAGTGGGGTATCAATTTGCAGCACTTCTGCATGCACCGTGTCCATCACATAAATTGCTACTCCACCATGCCGTCTTCCTCCTCGGTCAACAGTTACTGATTTATGGAACAAGCTGTAACCACTTATATCACGTGTAATGGTAGGGCTGAAATGGGTTTCTTGAATGCACATCGCAATCGGACTGTATTTGGCAATCAAAGAGGCCAGTTCATCCGCTTTGCTGTGTAAACCCCTCATATTCCATTGTAAAAAGTAATTATCAGTGTTCATTACAAAACGTTAAGATAACCTAAATCTACTTCCTTCTGCCCTTCCTCCTCTGCTCTTCACAACTCCCTTGTCTTCTTCCTTTTTCCCATCCCTTCCCTTTTTTTTCTGGCGGATCATCTTTGCCGCTTTCTCCATTGTTATCACAAGAAGCTTGGGGGGAACCTTTTTTGGATATATCCTCTACACTTCCTTTTTCTTCACTGGGAAGGCTGGTGTCGCCTATACTATGGGTAGGGAGATCATGTGGGCTCATCGTCAGAGACGGAAGGTCATTATGTTCTGCCTTGTTTTTCAATGCAGCTTTCGCCTTCTTCTTGTCTTTCTCTGAGAGCACTTTCTCCCATCCCTCCTCTTCTAGCTCCTTGTATATTTCCTGAGACGTCATCTCACCGAGGGGATCCCCTCCTTTGAGATGTCCTGGCTCTTCCCCGCTTCCCAAAAGGCCACTCTGAGTAGCCTTCTCTAGGTCAGTTACTAGTGGGACAAGCCCCTGTGACACTTTTTGGGCAATTTCTTCCTCCCTGGACATTACCCCTGCCACATCGTTCATCACATCATCATGCCTCTTCTCTATGAGATTTGGGCCTCTCATTACACTTCTAGACAGTTGGGACCTCGGGGGCACTAGCCGATGCTGACTACCCCTCCAAATATCCTGTCTTTTCGGCTGAATTCTTGCTTTCTCACGGTACGATATGCCTTCCTTTACTACTGAGTTGCTGCTAACATACGTTCTGGCTTGAAAATAACTTAAATTCAATTCCGCTCTCACTTTTTGGACTTCCATTTCAAGGTTGAATACCGGGCATTTCCGGTCTCTTGCACTATGCATTCCCTCACAATTCGCACAAACCGGAGGTTCTGCGCATGGCTCCTCCTTATTATGGGCAGTACCACAGTAACATATAGAATCTCTCACCCTACATGCCTGCGAGACATGACCAAATTTTTGGCACTTAAAGCAGCGAAGGGGCATATTCACATATGGGGCCTTATTCCGAGTTGTCGGGAAAAACTCACGTGAGGTGGTTGCTACGGCGAGATAATACTATTTCTGATGAAGCGTCCTTGGATACCGCTTGCGGGATTATTTCCCGACAACTCTAACTAGGGCCCATGGTCTCACTTTGAAACGTTGGTACGCTACCTCAATGATATCAGGTAATTTTTTACCTTTGAAGGTTAGCACAACCGTCCCCAGTTTTTCCTCAGTTTCCCCAACTTTCCTTGTCATGCTCCTTACCGATATCACGTTGTAAGGCACAAGGGATTCCTTAATTTCTTCGTCTGTAGCGTATTTGAGGTCTTTTGAAGAAATTACCCCTCGCACAGTGTTTAGTCTCTCCGGCGCTTTCGTCTCAACAGATACTTCTCCGAACTTTTCGAGGATTTTAAGTGTTTCGCTTTGCTCTTTAGTAAGCACTTCTACTAGCAAGTTCCCATTCGCTGTTTTCTTAACGCTTTTAACTTTCCCTACTGCCTTGTCAATTTCCTTCGCAATGAGGAAAGGAGAAACTTTCTCGAACGAACCTTCAGTTCTTCGAATAGTAACGAATCGATCCCAGCACTCCTGTATTAATTTCAGAGAATTTTCTCCCACCACAGTGCTACTGCTAGTCATCTTGGGGTTAAGTTTCCTTCTAGCTTTCCTAGGGGGCGAAACTTTTCCTGAGGGGTTTTCATACGGGTCGATAGTAAATTCTTTTCTTTTTCTTAATCCACCGTTTTGGTTCTCGGAGTCAATTACCATTTGATTGTCGCTTTCAATGTTGCTAGATTCGTCCAAACTGTCGTTACCTCTATTTTTTCTCAAGTTCCAAATCTTTTTTATTCTTTTGTCTAGGTACGGTGTACGAACTATAAATTCTGCCAAACTCTCAGGTCTAGATGGTGCATTAACCATTCTTTGGCTCAGAGAGCTAGAGGAGACCGACTCTCCCTCGCTCCTATCATCGCCAGGTTTTCCGATTTGGACCATCGCTGTCGGGTCGCCAGAGTCCCCAGGGAGTCCCTGACTTCCAACCCGATACGCTGGTACGTAGGTAACCAACGCGTTGTCCATAGAATTACTCAAAGACTCGCCAAGGTCGCCCTGCGGGGCCTGATCACCCGCAGGATTATCAATTGTCAATCCGGCTTTATTTGCATTATTAGGATCCATTGATTTTTGAATGTGCGTTTTATACCTGCCGCCAGGGTCGGGTGAGACTTCTCAAACCCTACGTTCCAGATAGTCCTGTCCAAGCCAGTCAGCATCAATAATCCAAGTACTCATGGGTTGGGCAACGGGATGCGAGGGTAACGGGAAGAGGCTCAAGGGCCTTTAGGGGATAGGCAAGGGGATGGGAGTTGCCCCTTCACCTAAGCTTCAGACCCCGGGATTGCCACACCCGTATTGTCGCCGAAGCTACAATCTGTGAGGTTCGCGGTGCCTGTGGCTGACGAGACCCGACTCCCGGCTTTTCTGTAGGGGTGTGCTCCCTTAGACGGCTGCCTTCCCTGGCTAACGGGTCCGCCTCCCCGCCTCTTTTAGTCGCCTTTTACTTATTATTATTATTATTATTATTACTACTTTATTTCCCGTCGGTCACGTAGACATGGGCACGTCAAAATTAAAGATATCAAAACATCAAAGATATGCGTACATAACAAACAAGACAAAGTAACAAACAACAAAACAACTTATAAATCTGTCATACAAATAATAATTTATAAGACAATCGTGAAGAAATCATTTACATCGTACAATACTTGGTCTATTAACAATACTTTTATGGCTCTGCGAAATTTCTTCATTGGTAGCTCCCTAATGCTCAAAGGTAGAGCGTTGTACATTTTGAATGACAAGTATAAATGGCTATTAGTATAGTCTTACTCAGCCTGTAAAATGGAAGAGCAAAATCACTTCCGTTCCGCAAATTGAAATCGGTCTTGCAACGGACTTGTCCCGATTCTTCCGCCTGCCCATGGGCGTAACACAAACACTCTAGGACGTAAAGTGATGGCAGAGTCAATATTCGAAGATCACGAAACAGGTCAACACAGTGTTCAGAACTGCTAACACCCTTAATTATACGCACAGCTTTCTTTTGTAAAAGAAAAGCACGTTTAGAAGAGCTAGAATTACCCCAAAAAATAACTCCATATGATATAAGTGAATGGAACAGCCCATAATAAACATTCAAAGGGAATGACAGGTCTCAGTCTCCTGATTACAAATAATACCCGGCTCAATCTTTTACAGAGGTGGTCCACATGTTGAGTCCAACCAATTTTAGAGTCCAGCCAGAGACCCAAGAACTTGACTGGCGCACAGTCTGTATCAGGCAACTGCCTCAAACCGAAGACCAGAAGTTTGGTTTTTTCATTGTTCAAAAGCAAGTCATTACTCAATAACCAGCCCTCAACCTCTCCAAGTTCCCGGGCTAGGTTTGTTAAGAGCGTATCAATATCGGAACCACTCGCTCTTAATGTCGTATCATCCGCAAACAAAGTGACTAAAGCTCTTGTAAAGGATGGGAGATCATTAATCATTATGAGAAAGAGCAATGGCCCAATGACAGATCCTTGCGGAACTCCACTTTCAACAACAGTAGTGTCAGACCACTCATGCTGGAAGACAACCCTTTGTTTCCTGTTCGATAGGAAATCTGATAGAAGGTCCAGAGCTTTATCATGAAAACCATATTTCTTTAACTTCCCAACCAGTTTGTCATGCTACCAAAAGCACGTGATAAGTCACAGAAAGCGGCTGCTGTGTACGATTTTTCCTCGAAGGACCGATAAACGTCCTCGACAAAAGACAACACAGCTTGAACAGTACTTCTTCCCCTACGAAACCCATACTGACCAGGGTACAAAAGACCGTTTTCAGAGAGGAAATCGTACATCTGAGAATAAATCGCTCTTTCCAACACTTTAGAAAATACTGAACAAACGAATGAATGTTAAAATCCCCACAAATAACAACACGTACTTCGTAAGAACAAGCCATTAAAAGTAACCTTTCAAACAATGTCATGAATTCACTATAATTACCAGACGGAGGCCTATAGACACATATAACCAATAACTTCTCATTTATCATAACCACTGCGATTTCAAGAGTTGACTCACTCGACAAGGAAGATAATTTTTCCATTTTCTTAGAACTAAGGAGTTCGCGAACAAATATAACAGTACCCCCGCCTTTCTTTCTCTCCCGGCAGAAACTATCTCCCACCACAAAGTTTTCAATTCCATATAAACTAGCCTCGTCAACCTCCAAGATGTGCTCACTGAAGCAAATAATATCATATTTGTTTTCATTCGAGTTGAAGTGAACATTAAGTTCATTACATTTTCCCTTAAAACCTCTAACATTTTGATGAACAAGCCGAAGAGAATTCTTTGTCACCGTGGAAGGATTTCCTAGTCAGAGTTGGGTAACTTCTGATCTTCTCTCAGTCTGCCAAAAAAATCCTTTACGTTGCACCCCGCCGGCCAATTGGCTGGGTCGCGTGCAGTCAATACTTCCGAGTCAAGTATTTCGATGTAAAACGAAGAATATCCGGGGGATCGTGTCTTAATTTGAAAACATTTGGGAGCAGCAATCCCAAGAGTCTTCAAATGCTCAGTAATGTCTTTCAGTTTCACTCCGGGATCCAATCTCGAAATAAACAAATTTTTTACTCGGATTTTTTCCGGCGCAGCCTTGAGGTTTCCGATGACTTCTTTTCCAGCTCCAATAGTTCCTTTGAAGGGACGAGAGCGAGGTTGAAATCTTTGTGGCACCTCCACCAGCGTTTCCTGCGATGAGGACAACTTTGCACATTCGACACCCACTGCGGCCAATCTACGACGACGAGGCTTTCTCTGACCCTGACTCGCATTGTCATTATTTTCTTCTAGTTCGCACCTATTCCCCTTCTCACATTCTTTGTCAAGAGAAGGAATATGACGAGTCGACGATGGGGGCTGTGGGAAGTCACCACCCACTAGCCAACCATTGGAATTTATTAAGCTTATCTGGCCATTCGTTGCAATAGAGTCCACCACTACTTTTAGGGGCGGAACCTGAAAAGTTCCTAAAGCCGACGTCTTCTAAATTGAATGAGACAACCCCGCAAAATTGCTTCAAGAATTGGTCAACTGCGCGATTTTTTGTGTTTTGTTTAATAAGCCAGAACTGCGAAATTTGGTTCTTAGGGGCTTCATGGACCCCAAACCAATGAAATCGGATTTTTGAATGGTTCGACCCCGCGAAATTGACTTCTGTGAGTGCCAATAATCCGTAAAATTTTGGTCTTGGAAGGGGCCAAATCAGCGAAATTGATTTTTTTAAAAATGCTATGTCAGAGCGAAATTTCCACGAAGACCATAAACAAGAGGATGGTTAAGTACACCAGAATCCTCCATAAATAAGAGGAATCCGTTAAAGCTCAACCCCCTCATCACCAAATCGCCATAAACTTCTACAGGAACGCCGAATAAAACGGTGTCCTTCATCTTTTTGGGCACATCGTCCGATAATTAATTTGACCTTATTTCTAATTTCTTTCGCACTGTTCTAGTTCCTCTTTCATGACCACTTCACCAAGAAATTGTAATCTCGTCATTTTAAATGTCACGCGATTTAGAGGAGAATTCACGTGAATCCCTCCCCCCCCCCTACCACTGCATCTTTCATTCCGCAGGGGCTTGTCGATTCACCTTTCTATCACATGTTATGACTTGGTCCAACCATAATACACGAGGCGAGACGTTCGGTATGCGATAAAAATGAAAAGAAGAGCACCGTGTGTTACACTTCTCATTAGATATTCACTACACGAGTATTTTCAAGTGCGAGGGTAAAGAAAAAAGCGTAAAAAAAAGAAGATGGAGTGAAAAGAAGTTGGATGACTCGCCTCCTTAACTAGGTCAAGGTTGGATTAAAGAAAAGAAATAACTGGCTTTCATTAGAGAAAGAGAAGGTGACCCGTCAACCGAAGACAAAACAAAAACAAAAAAAAAATGAATTGAATTGAATTCCTTCATTAAGCCCCTCTTCGGTTTTGTAACACGAATCAAAAACTTGAAGCTTGAAAACGTGCTCTAATTGACGCTGGTCATTAAAAGCTCATATTCTAGGAAGTGTAAGTGAAAAGTTGAAAACCTCTTTGTACGGTGCTGAGGAGTGGGGGAGTAATACACTCCTCCTGAGTTGCCTCTTTTCATTTTATTTATTTATAAACGCATATAGATCACATTCCTTCTGGAAAAGAGTAGAAATCCTAGACCTTTTCAATTCTTCTCCAAAAATGATAAAGTCATGGGACGTACACGTACTTCAACTATTCCCATCACCATCAGGGGAAGATTTAGGTTGGGGTTGTCACCTTTAACGGATCCGATTTCGCCGTTCTTAAGCGTTATTTACGAGTTGTTTCCTTATTCTTTAAGTGAAACGTCATTTCCGGCGTCACAACAGTGAGGTAACGGGGATTCGGGATGGAAAAGCGGGAGGGGAAGTAACGCTTTTTGATGATAATGACGAAATTAAAACGATAGCGTTCGGTCAATTAGACGTGACATTGCTCATATTTATGAGCCTTCAAACCTGACGGTTGAAAAAAAAATTGAAGAGGGTTCCTAAATAGGATAAGGAGAAATTAAAGGCTATGCAGCATACACATAGAGATTGGCTCTAGAGAGAGTTAATAATAAGTTTTAAGAAACGAGGATATGAACCCCAAAATGTCATCTATTTAGATTTAGGTCCTATTTAATTTTGAAGTATCACGCTGGCTTTTGACTGACAGAGTGTAATGGCCCTCGGTTCTCGGCCTACACAAGACCGGAAAACTCGTGTTAAACTTGACAGTAACAATAATTCAATGGCGAGGGGCTTGGTGACCTTAAAGAGAAAGAGTTCCAGTCAATAAACCGTCGCAATGTTTGTCTCAGTTCATCCTGCGGGTCAAACCTCATTTTTCCTCCCAGAAACTAAACACTTGCATGTTGATGATTTGATTTGAGTGGCACGTGGAAACGGAACGGAATTTAGCTTCAAAATTCAACTATTTTGCTGAAAAACTAACATTTATCCACAACCCTGATTGTTTCGGCTAGTTTGATTAAAAAACTACACCGGCAGTTAACAGTCAAAAGTCTAAAGTTTTCCTGCATAACGGCCCTTTTCATGGTTACATTAAATACCCTCTCTGCGCTGAATATTCACCTTCTCGGGATAAAATTAACGACCTCTTTTAAGAAAATAACATTTTTGGTATTGAATTGTCTGTTTCTAACCGGAAATTCTAATTCTGTAGTTAAAGCGAGAGTTTCCTGAGTTGGGTTGTGTTTTAACGAACGAATTTTTGAAAAGTCCGTTTTAACGACTCAATTTACGTACTTCAGCCGGTTTATTGGCAGAATTCAAGTTGCCAATTCCTACCGAACGTATTTTACCGATACCCGGCAGATTTCTGAATAGTGACAGTATAATCGAAACCATAATAATAATCAGTGCCGTCTTTAGCTGGGGGCCCGATTTTATTTATTATTTTATCAGCGAATTAGTGATTTTTCACAATTTTAGCAGCATAAAACCATAGTTTGCTGCTGAAATGAGGAAAAAGCGCTAACTCGCACGGCTAAATGACGTGACACAATCGCACATTCGTGGCCAAAGTTAAGAAGTGCTAATTCACGGCCAAAAATGAGAAAAAAGTGCTCATTATTTATAGCTGGAGAACGCCAATTCACGATTTTTGATGGCAGCTTCAAAGATTGATAAGAATAAGCGCTGGTAGAAAAGAGAAAACCCGCTAATTCACTGCTTAAATTGAGAAAATCGCTAATTCGCGGCTAAAATTGAGAAAAAATGCTAACTCATGGCTAAATATGAAATAATTTCAAAAAAGCTCTAATGCGCGGCTAAATTTGAAAAAAAAGTGATAATTCGCGGGGCATCCTAATTTACAGACGCTCACAAAATTCAACCCGGCGCCCTAAAATTGAGAAAAATCGCTGTAACTTGATGCTAAAATGAGCAAAAAGCGCTAGCTCGTATGCCTAAATTTGAAAAAATCGCCAAAATTGAGAACAAGTTCTGAATGACGGCTAGAAATGAGAACAAGGTTTTATTTAAAGCTGAAATTGAAAGCCCGCCAATTCGAGATTTTTGGAGCCAGCTTCATAGCTGAAATTGAGAAGAGGCTTAATGTCAGAAAAGCTCTAATCCTCGGCTAAATTTTAGAAAAGTGATAATTTGCGGGGCATCCCAATTTACAGGCAAGATTGAGAAAATTCACGGTTTCTGGATAATGCTTCATCTTCAATTAAATCGACATACAAGAATGGCACATGAAATTTAATAATAAAGAGTTAATTATTCACTGAAAGCCTTTGAGAACGGAGTTTTATTTCCCTTTAATATACAGTCCACTACATCATCATTTTTGGTCCTCCGGGCCGGATCTGAACAGTTATTTTGGTCAGTCCGATTTGCGCAGCAGATTCATCGTCGTTGAAACAGACATCAAGTCATTAACGTCGAATTACCATCTGAATTTTTTTTTTTACGCGAGCTCTTTTCATCGTTGATTAATCTTCATCATCTCTTCAATTTTTGTTCAAAAATCATTTAGAACAACTTGTACTTCCGTTGCATTCAATCATTTTTTTTTTTGACGCATCTTCGACGCGTGTATCCTTCACTTCGATCTATTCGCACTGTCATCGTAATGGACATCGAGAGTTTCAAACGGCATCGAGCCGTCATCAAAGGTCAATTGACCAGATTCGCAAATTTTTTGCAGGGTAGTCATGAAGCGGACTCGGTTCAAATCACTGCACGACTCGAAAAGATAGAAAGTCTCTACAACCAATTCAACGAAATTCAATTTTCCATTGAGCAGCAGACCGAACCAGAGAATCTCACTATTCAGGAAGAAGAGCGTGAGTTATTCGAAAATAGCTACTTCAATATCGTCGCAATGGTAAAAACACGTTTAATGTCGAATCAAACATGCCATCGCAGCAACAATGCATACGAGCCAACGCATCAGGAAGTAACTAATCAAGTAAATGTAAAATTACCATCTTTAAATTTAGTTACATTTAATGGTAATCAAGAAGATTGGCTATCATTTTCCGATTATTTTACCTCTCTTGTCGATAAAAATGAATCTTTGTCGGACATACAAAAATTCTACTACCTTCGTTCGTCTCTTAGTGGTACCGCCCTCCAAGTGATTGAGGCTGTCGAGTTAACGTCTAATAACTACAAGGTAGCATGGCAATTATTACAAGATCGGTTCCATAACAAAACATTAATAACAAAAATTCACGTAAAATCCTTGTTCGATATTCCCTCCGTTCACCAAGAATCAGGAAACGAATTAAGGGAACTTTTAAATTCAGTGGTGGCACGGACCACATTGGTTGGCTAATGTTGAAGATCAACAACTACAAACAAATGCAGAGGAAAACCCTAAAATTCTTCCTGAAATGAAAAATCAAGTTTTTTTTTTGTGGCTTGTCCAAAACGAGTTCATCACTGAATTAATCACAAAATTTTCAAGTTTAACAAAATTAAAGAACGTTGTGGCTTATTGCCTGCGTTTTAAAACCAAATTGAAAACAAAATTGACAACCAAGCAAAGAGGTCCCATAACTCCTTGGGAATCGCAACGTGCACTAAATTTATTAATTCGATTTGAACAGGAACATCATTTTAACCCTGAAATTCAAAACATTCGGTCTTCCGGTAACATAGGACCATTTAGCAAACTTATCAATCTAAACCCATTTCTAGGACAAGACGTTAGTCTGTTAAGGGTAGGTGGTCGTCTCGAAAATTCGGATCTAGACTTAAACCAACGTCATCAAATTTTAATTCCCGCGGAAAGCCGTCACTAGCGTCTGTCTTTAAGAAGAGTGGTGCATTATGAACTGGATGAGTCAATTGGGTAGCGTTAGTCAAAAGAGTTTTTAACCCCTCAAACGCTTCAAGTGTGGACCGATTCCATGTAATAGGCGTTCTGTCGTTTTTCTTAGACGTGCTGAGATACGCATTGAGTGGTTTCTGCACCGATGCCGCGTTAGGTAGACTTTTTCTATAAAAGTTAACCATACCCAGGAAGCGCCGGAGGTCTTTGACGGTTTGGGGAGGCTTCATGGTGCAGATTACGTTTATGCGGTCCTCTAAAGGTTTGATGCCGTTTGTAGAAACTTCGTAGCCGAGGAATTTTACTTTAGGTTGGCCTAATACGCATTTTCCAAGGTTCAGGGTGAGCCCGTGTTTGTCTAGGATACCTAGAACAGTTCTCAAGTGTTCTCGGTGCTCCTCTTCGTTGCGTGAAGCCAACAAAATGTCGTCCAAGTACACGAATACGAAGGGTATATTCCTGAATAATTGGTCCATGTAACGCTGAAATGTCTGTGCTGCGTTTCTCATCCCGAAGCCCATTTTGACGTACTCAAAAAGACCGAAAGGTGTCAGAATAGCGGTTTTGGGGATATCTTCTGGTGCGACTGGTACATGATGATACGCCTTGTTCACGTCCAATGTTGAGAATACAGTGGCGTTGTGTAGATGATAGGTGAAATCGTGGATATTCGGGATTCCATACCTATCAGGTACAGTACGACTGTTTAGCAAACGATAGTCTCCGCACGGGCGTATTGTACCATCCTTTTTAGTTACAATATGGAGTGGGCTGGCCCATGGGCTACGTGATGGACGGCATATCCCTAGCTCCATAAGACGAGTGAATTCCTCCTTCGCCGCGCGGTATTTTTCTGGTGCTAGCCGTCGGACCTTACATGAGACGGGTGGTCCTCGAGTCTCAATATGATGTAAGATCCCTTCTGAGGCTTCAGCAGAGGCGAATCGAGGTTTGGTTAAATTCGGAAATTCCTTGAAAATGTCGGCGTAGCTGTTATTTTGAGGGATCGCGGAGATGGACAGTGATTCAGAAGGTCGAATTTGTCCAGTTGTGCTGAGACCAGTAACTTTGTCGATTAATTTTTTCTGGCGGAGATCTATCATAAGATTGTAATGTTCGAGAAAGTCTGCCCCTAGTATGGGTCGTGGTACCTCTGCCGAAACAAAGTTCCAAGGGAATGAGCGACGAATGCCTAGGTCCAATTTACGAAATTCGATTCCATATACTGGAATGTTGGATCCATTGGCTGCTTGCAATGTGAAATTTGCTTCTTGAAGAATGCTGTCTTTTTTCTTCGGAAGTACGGATACATCGGCTCCGGTATCAATGAGGAAGTGACAAGCGGAGTTACGATCAAAAATGAAGAGGCGACGGCTTTTGGTTGCTGAGGTATCGAGGCCCGTCAAACTTGATACCGATTTTAGTTTTCCGAATTGTCTTTATTATCTGCTTTCCACTGACAAGGTTGTTTACATTTGTGAGCCTTGTCACGGAAACGGAAGTGGTAAAAACACAGGTCGTGAGTATTTCGACGATTATTAGACGACGAACGAGATAGCGATCCGCGGTGAGGTGTAGGTGTTCGTGATCGGGTGCGCGTAGCCGTTTGAATTTCCATTAAGCTCAAGCGTAGTTTGTGAACTTCCTGAGTTAAAAGATCGAGGCGTGAGTCAGAAGACGGTTGCGCTTTCACGGCGTCTGCGTCGGACTCGTGAATTTTATCGGCTACAGCCGCGATTCGAGCTAAGTACGGCGAGGATCGTCTTCATCCGAGTTGGTAAGGCACGTAACCAGACAGTCTTTAGAACTTGTTCGGTGGCATTCGCTCCGACCAAAGATTGCATTTTACGTAGCAATTGTGAAGGCTTCGAATCTCCTAAGTGCGTCTCCTCGAGCAGCCGAAGGATACGTCTCTCCTCGCTCTGGCTGAAGACTGCTGTCAGACGTGTTTTCAGGCTAGCGTACGGTGTGGGGCCAGGATTCGCTGCTAGATCGGCAACCTGAGTGAGTATCTTGTACGGCAACTGCCCGATGATCAGCTGAAACTGTCGTAGTTCTCCGATGATATTGTTTGCCGCAAAGATAGCTTCCACCTGAAGAAACCAGAGTATGGGATCCTCTTCCCAAAACGAAGGGAATCGTGGAGAAAAAGGTTGAAGAACCGCTTCTTGTTGTCTAGGCACGATGTTGGCGCCGACGGCGTTTCCCTGTATTTGGTCGACCATGGCGAGATGCGATGCACGTGACGATTCGATGAAAGGATCACGTCGGGGTCACCAGTTTGTAGTGCGTGGGCCGGTGCTTGTGACGATGCCGGTCCGTCTACAATTAACGTACCTCGCGGAGTCGGCCAGGGAACACCTTGCGGTTGATGTCAGGCCTTGGGGTTGCCTTTTGGGACGCGCCACAAGGACACTGACCCGCGCACAAGGATGTTCCTGGGGGCTAGAGTACTCCGCGGTTGAGATCAGGCCCCGGGGTTGCCTTTTGAGACGCGCCACGGGGACACTGATTCGTGCACGAAGATGCTCTAAGGGAAGGAGAGTACTCCGCGGTTGACTTCAGGCTCCGGGGTTGCCTTTTAGGGCGCGCCACGGAGACACTGGATCGTGCACGGAGATGCTCTCGGACAAAAAAATAAAAATAAAAATAAAGTTTATTTAGTCAGCTTTAGGAACGGGGGAAAGCGCGACCGGTGACGACCAAAAGACGACTGAATTGTTGGAGCTCAAGCTCGCTTTATATAGGGCTTTTTGCCCCCCCCCCCCGTTCCTCTATCTTTCCTTTTTTTATTTAATAAATATGTGAAGGAACAAAATTAAGTCGCGGATGAAGCGAAGAATAAAAAATGGAGTGGAACACAACACACCTTAATAGTTCGAGATGTTCACGTACGAACTTTGCACGCTGGTCCTCAGACTGTATTATACTATTTACGACAGTTGTATTGGCCTTTGCGAGGAAAATACATAGTTCGGAAAATTGTTCGTCAATGCGTCATTTGTTTTCGTCACAACGCAAAACCTCTGTTTCAGCTAATGGGTCAACTTCCTCGAGATAGAGTCACTCCGTTAAGACCATTTCATACAACTGGCGTCGACTACTGCGGTCCCAGATATTCTAGACAAAAACGACCAATTTATTCGAAAGCGTATATCGCATTGTTTGTTTGTTTTTCAACAAAGGCGATTCATCTCGAATTAGTCGAAGACCTCACAGTAGATTCTTTTTTAGCAGCATTCGTCTCTCGACGAGGAAGGCCTCACAAAATTCATTCCGACAACAGTCAAACATTCGTCGGAAGCAATTCTAGATTAAAAGAACTGAAAAATCTATTTAATTCGCAATTTTTTCAGAAGGAAATAATTTCAACGGCCGCAGAAGAAGGAATCCACTGGGAATTCATACCACCCAAATCTCCACACTTCGGTGGTCTCTGGGAATCGTCTATAAAATCAGTAAAGTTTCACATTAAAAGAGCCTTAGGAAATTATTTGCTGACTTTGACAGAACTGTACACTTTATTGACCCAAATCGAAGCAGTCGTTAATTCACGTCCCCTAACAGCCATCGGACCCAAGAGATCCCCAACCTCTCTCACCTTCACATTTTTTATTAGGAGATGCTCGGACAACACTACCAGAACCAAGCCCTCAATGGAAAAATGCAGCCCCGTGAAAAGAATGCTTTACATTCAACATCTTCGGAACCAATTTTGGGAAAAATGGTCAAAATAGTATCTCAACACTCTACAAGCCAGACAAAAATGGCTATCTCGACAAAAGACTCCTTCAATCGGCACCATCGTCCTGATCAAAGATGACAAGTTCCCACCAGCTGAGTGGAATTTAGGAAAAATCATTCAACTACATCCAGGAAGAGACGGTGTTGTACAAGTTGTCACTCTCAAGACCTCAAGAGGGATATTCAAGCGACCCATCACCTGCATTTGCCCTCTACCAGTTCAAGACAGTTGAAGACGACGTCTTCAAGGGGTGGAGTATGGATAATGTTTCATCTTCAATTAAATCGACATTCAAGATGGCACATGAAATTTAATAATAAAGAGTTAATTATTCACTGAAAGCCTTTGAGAACGGAGCTTTATTTCCCTTTAATATACAGTCCACTACATCATCAGTTTCAACGGCCACTTCGTTGCTGAGATTTGAAGAATTTTATTGTCAACAAAATAAGAAAACACGAAAATATAGAATTACGGAAATTAGGACAAGACACACGGCCAACTACGCCATAAAGTGCTAAGCCACAGCTAAAGCAAAAAAGAAATTGCTAATTCAAGGCTGAAATCGAAAAAAAACACATATTGTCAAGTAAAATGTGAGAAAAGTGATAATTGAGAAAAAGCGCTCATTCACTGCTGAAGTTCAGAAAACGCTAGTCGCGGATAAAAATGAGAAAAATAGCTAATTCGCGTCTAAAATTGAGAACAACCGCTAATAGGTGGCTAAAAGAGGAAAAATTGCTGGTTCACTGCAGGTGCGTTGCCAGCCTTTGATGCACGAGACCGAGACCGAGACCAAGTTTTCTGGTCTCGAGCCGAGACCGGGACGAGACCGCTACACGAGACTGGTCTCGGTCTCGGAATTAAAAGAATGAAAAAAATAAATAAAAAAATAAAAAAAATTGATGGCTCATTTATGAATACAGAACATTTTAACAATGAAATGACCTTGTTTCATGCCGAGACGGCTATTGTGTTATGGGCCTCCGGGATGTGGTGGATCTAAGGGGTGGACATATCCCCCTCCCAACGCACAAAATGACATAAAATAATGGGGAAAAATTTACTTTTTGTAACATTATCGTTGGAAACACGCATATTTATTCTTCTTTCACGAATTATACATGATGGTTTTGACACGATCACGGAGGGAAGTTGATTTTTACTTGAAAAGATGAGCTAGGTGAAAAAAGTTTTTTTTTTTTTCACTCACTAGTGAAGCAAATTAAGGCAGAATGCCAATAATTTCACATTTTCCCTCGCAAGCGAAGGAAACAGGAACGCTTTCACTCACTAGTGAAGGAAAGTGAAAAAAAGTTCTGTACCCTTGCCTCCGAACACTTGCAGGAAAGACAATTAAAACCTGTTGGTCGTGCGAAAAATAATATCCACAACTCGTGAAGAAGAAGCTTTCACTCTGCTATAGTTGTTTTTAGTTCACTCGGCCCCGTCTCGTGAGCCAAACACAACTCGCAGTTAAAACTCCACTTCCCTCACTTGTTGTGAAATATACTATTATTTCACTTGTCTCGCGAAAAATATCGTGCATACCTCGATTCACTTGCTCGTATTCATTTTGCCGACTCGGCTTTGCCTCGCCAGCCAAACAACGTAGTCGCAAGTAAAATGGCACTTGCGTGTCTCGTTATGTATGTAAGATACTATTTTTTTAAAAAAACAACTGATTATTTTAGAGCCTAGGGGATAAAACTTTCACTTTATCGCCGTGACCCAAAAAATAAAAAAATACTGTACACACCGCGTCAAAAAAGTGATTTTGGGGATTTGGGGGGGGGGGCGGGGCTACGCCTCGCCCGTCCAATTTTTTTCTTTCGGCCTCGAAAAAATCGCTTTCTTGCCTAAGCGTATAATCTATTATTCCTAAGATCATTCTTAAAGAAGTGTTTGAGCAGACGTTCATCGTGCGTAAAGACCTATACTTTACACACGCCGTGCGGTAAAGAGTTCACGGTAAATGAGTTTAACTCTTTACCACACGGCGTGTGTAAAGTAGGTCTTTAAGCACGATGAATGATGGGTGAAGGATGAGTGGAACCGTAAAAATTATAATCCAAAAAGGTCAAAGTCAGTTGATTCGCTATCGCTATCGCGAGAAATAATTTATTGCAATTTTTTGTTCCCCGCATACTCCTCATGTTTTGAGGAGTCTTGAATCTGAATTTCAACCACCCGACCCCCTAAAAGAGACGCTATACATCCTAAAAATAGAAAAAACTACAAAAAACCTCCGATTTCTGTTATTTTTTCTATGTGCTATGATTATGCCATTCAGGGGCATCTACACAAAGGGTGGGTTCCATCTGACGCTAGAGGGGTGGGGGGGGGGAAGCTCAAGGGGCCCCTAAGAAGGCGGGGGCAATATATTTCATTCAGTTCGTTCATTGTTAGCATCAATAATGTAACATTAATGCATCAGGCAACGTTTTCGAAGGTTCCTTCCCGTGACAAAACTACTCAACACCGTGGGTGGGGGGGGGGACGCAAACATAAATTACAAGTTCGCATACATAATACAGAATATTGAAGTTCAGGGCTTCATACTCGTAGACAACGATATTGAAAGTTTCGGTGAATAATCAGCCGCGAAATTGTGAGTTTCAAGCTTAGGCCTAAAAAGCCACAAAATTGAATATTTCGTAGTATAATTAGACGCGAAATTGCATTTTCCCCCGAGAGCAATAGCCTCAAACTTCTGGTTTTGAATATTCACCTGCAGTGAAATTGCAAGTTCGGATCTATAAACGGACTCGAAATTGTAAGTTACTCAAGAAATTTGCTGCAAAATTACAGCTGGAAGGGGGGAGGCGACAAAAAAATTGCCACTAAATTGAGGTTTTAGGGGTGCGAGATTTAGCTCTTACTAACCCCAAATTTCGTGAATCTGATGGATCTTTTAGGAACCATAAATTACTAAACTTTTCGGGGTTTGCTCCCTGCGCCCCAACAGAGACCCGCGTTCAGTGGCGTACCGATGTATTGTGGCGAGTATTGGACGGACCGCCACCGGCGAATAGCTTGAAGATGGAAAAATTAGGATTTACGTTCATGGATGAAGGCACGTGAGGAAAGGAGTCTTGGTATCCGGTTGGACGGTGATTTGACTCCTTTCGACGATTTTCAGTCCATCCGACCTGGAGGATAGAGCGTTACAAGATTCTCATCAAATTTTTCGCTGAATATTCGATTAAGACCACGCAAGCGCTATTCTGGAAGCTGAAATTGAAATGAATAATGTAGAATAATGTACTAATTCGCTCCTTACGGAGGCAACTTCATGGCTGGTTTCTTAGGACAATATTTCGCGCCGTGAAAGCTGAAAAGAGCGCAAATATTCGTGGCTAAAACTGCAAGTTTCACGATGCAACTTCCTGGAGACCAAAATTGTGAAAAAATCGCGGAGTATAGAGCCATTTTATAGCTAAATTTTTGAATAAAACACCATAATGTTCTGTCCCTGAACCAGCAGTTTCGCTAGTTAGCTGTAAAAGCTGTAATTAGCGGCTAAAATTTATCAATTTTAGACGTGATCAAGCTCATGTTCATCAATTTTTTTACGCTGATTAGTGCGTTTTCTCATTTATATTTGCGAGTTAGCGATTTACCTATACGGCCTTGGTTCAAGAACAGCAAATTATGGCGTTTTACTTTTTTACTTCCTAGCTATAAAATGGCTCTATACTTCGCGATAGTACTATAACACACTTCATAGCAAACATTTTTAAAAATAGCTGATTCGTGGAGTATAATTTGGAAAACACTAATTCACTGCTGAAATTGGGAAATTCGCTAATTACAGAATAAAACGAGAAAAAACCCTAATTTACGGCTCAAATTGAAACAGAAGTCAAGTTGGTTTACTGGCAAACAAATTTACCAAAATTGGCTGTTGATAAAATTGACAGTCTCCTCATGAAATTAACACTTTCCTCGTAAAATTGGAAATTTCCCAATAAAATTGACAATTTCCTCATAAAAGGGACAATTTCTCATATAATTGACAATTTTCTCATAAAATTGACAGTCTCTTCGTGAAATTGACATTTCCTTGTAAAGCATACAATTTTCTCATAAAATTCACGATTTGCTCATAAAATTGGTAATTCCCCTATAAAATTGAGTATTTCTTCATAAAATTGACAAATTTCCTTATAACATAATACAATTTCCTGATAGAATTGACAATTTCCTCAAAAAATTGACAATCTCACCACAAAATAGACAATTTCCTCATAAACTTGTCAATTTCCTCAAAAACTAGACAATTTCCACACAAAAATCGTTATTTCTCCATAAAATTGACAATTTCCCCATAAAAGTGAAAATTTCCTCGTAAAAGAGACAATTTACTCTAAAAATTGACAATTCCTCATTTAATTAACAATTTCCCCATAAAATTTACCATTTCCTTATAAAGCATACTATTTCCGCATAAAAGTGACAATTTCCTCATAAAATTGACAATTACTTCATCAAATTGACAATTTCTTCATCAAATTGACAATTTCATCATAGCATAGACTATTTTGCCTATAAATTTGACTATTTCTTTATGAAATTTACCATTTCCTATAACATATACATTTCCTCGTAGAATGGACAATTTCCTCATAAAATTGGAAATTTTCTTATAAAGCATACGTGGAAATTCACGATTTCCATATAAAGTTGACAATTTTCTCATAAAATGGACAATTTCCTCATAAAATTGACAATTTCCTTATAAAGCATACAATTTCCTCGTGAAATTCACGATTTCCTTGTAAAATTGACAATTTCGCCATAAAATAGACAATTTCCTCATGAAATTGACCATTCCCCCATAAAAGTGGCAATTTCCTCATAAAATTGACAATTCACTCTTACATTGATCATTTCTGCAAATTCATTCGAAAAAGGCAATTTTCTCATTATATTGACAATTCCTTTTATAATTGTCATTTTCTTCATAAAATTACCAAACTGACGATGTACTCATCGAATTGACACCTTTTAGAGTGAAAATTTCCTCATAAAATCTACCATTTTGCTCATAGGCTTAAGATGCCTTACAAAATTGAACGTTTTCTCCTTTTTCTCATAAAACAGACAATTTCGTTATGAAATTGACCATTTTTTCTTGAAACCGACGAGTTTTTTCATAAAATAGACAATAATGTCACCTTAACATTGCTCTTGGAGAAGCGTTTCGCATTATTTGTTTCCCTTGACGCTGCATTTCACGTAAATGTCGCATTGAATGTGGCGATTCACGTGAGTGTTAAATGGAAAGTTGGTTATTTAAATTTGAACAATTACAGCCGCGTAGTTTTTGACAGTATGCAATCCCGGTGCCCCTCATCAGCAATCTTATCGCCACTAAGGCAAAACTAAGAAAACCAACAAAACAAAGATGAACGATTCACGTGAGTGTTTTCCCGAATGTTGCGTTTTGCCCGCCGTGGGGCATTTTGCGTATAGTTTACTCGTTGTGCCGCGGCCTTTCAAAAAGAGTTTTTTTCCCCCACAATGTGACGTTTCGCTTAAAGTTTGCCCTTGGCGAGACCTTTCGCATTCATTTTTCCCTTGACGTGGTCGCGTTAAAACCCTCGAGTCTCTGACAAAATGACCCTAAAATTAGAGGTAATCACCCCTCCTCGATAGGATTTTGTAGGAGATTTTGGTGATTTTTTTTTTTTGGCGCAAGTGACCTCGACTCCAAGGGAGGGGCCATGGCCCCGGTCCGAGTATACGACCAGCTTTTTCCTTGGACTTCGGACCCAACGCACTAGTGTACCGAGGTACCGGGGGGGGGGGGGGTTCGCCCCAGACCCTCTATCAGACAAAAATCGGTAATATTCGTGGCTATAGCGCTGCTAAAAAGCGCTGATTCGTGGTCTCGCGATGCAACTTCCAGACTGAAATTAAGGGGAAAAAAACGCTGATTCGCGGTACATAGAGGCCATTCTATGAATAAATTGTGGAAATCAACGCAAAAGTGTTGCATTTGGGCAAACCCCGCGGTTAAAGTTGAGAAAACACGCTTTAATATTGACAAACAAAAGACACTTTCAGGTTAAAATTGGACAAAAAAAGGCAAATTCACAACTGAAATGGCGTAAAATCGCCCATTCGCGTATGAAAAAGGGAATAGGATGCTGAATGGCCGCAAAATTAGCACAAAACGATATTTCACAGCTAATTTGCAATTTGCAGATATGAAGTTATGGAAAAACGTTAATTCGCGGATACAAAATGAAGAAAATCAATGATTCGCGGCAAAAATTGAAAAAAATCATCAATTAGCGCAGCTAAAATTAAGAA
This sequence comes from Corythucha ciliata, assembly GCA_038030265.1. Classification (NCBI taxonomy): domain Eukaryota; kingdom Metazoa; phylum Arthropoda; class Insecta; order Hemiptera; family Tingidae; genus Corythucha; species Corythucha ciliata. The sequence goes on from CM075938.1 coordinate 62,844,906, forward strand.
AAGCGTTAATTTTCAGCTCAAATTGGGGAAAGTGCTAATTCTCAGTTAAAAATAGAAAAAATGGCTAAATTGCAGAGTCAAACGCCAATTATTGGCAAAAATTGACGAAACTCGGTGGGTAATGCACACGGGTTGGAGACGCTACTGCGCTGCTAAAATTTAGAAAAAGCGGATATTCGCAGCTAAAATTGAGAAACATCACTAATTCTCGAATGAAGTGTCGTGAAATTTATAATTTAAAAATGATGATTTTTTGACAGAAATGGATGGATAGATGTAAATTTTTTGGTTTTTTGTGGCCAAAATTCAGAAAAATTGCAAATTCATGCATGGCTTCAGTACAACGTTAAAAAATACGCTAATTCACGGCTAGAACTGAAAAGAAGCAATAATCTATGCCTATAAAAGTTATATAAAATTGCTAATGCTGTGGTAAAATGTGAAAACCCGCTAATTTGCGGGTAATATTTAGAAAATAAAATAATCAGGCTGGTTAAAATTAAGAGAAAGGTTAATTTTAAACATAAAAATTGAGAAAATTGCTAATTCGCGGCTAAAAATGGAAAAAATCGCCAATTTACAGCTAATATTGCGCCAAACGCTAATTTGTGACTGAAATTGAGAAAATTCGCTAATTTACAGGCTTGAAACGCTACGACGCGTCGCGTCGCCGCTACAATTTAAAAAAGCGCTAATTCGCGGTTGAAATGTGAGAAAAATTCTTATCTGCGCCAAAAACTAAATATACGCCAATTTGCGGATTCTGAAGGCAACATTTCAGGCTGAAATTGAAAAAAAGCGCCAATTTGTGGCAATAGGTGAAGAAACCGCTAATTCGCGAGTAAACTGAGAATAGTCGCTCGTGCATTTGCGTTTGGTGAACCCAAAAAATCCTAAATCGTGAAAAGTTCCTCCTATTTTGCGGCTATTATTGAGGAAAACACATAAGAAAAACGTAATGTTTAGCTGAAACTGAGAAAAGTGCTAATCTCCTGGTAAAAAAGTTTTAAAAATCGGTAATATGCTGGTAAAATTGAGGAAAACGCCAAAACTCGTGGATTGTTAAGAAACATCGCTCACGGGATAAAAACGATACTTTGCTGCTAAAGTTTAGAAAATGCGCAAATTCATGGCTGTGGGAGGAGGTGGGGCAAAACCGCTAATCTGCGGCTGAAATTGAGAAGAACGATACACTCGGCCAAAATTGAGAAAAGCGCTAATTTTTGCGGGTAGAGTCCAAACATCGCCCTAACTGAGAGATTGAGGCTATGATGAGGCCAGCAAGATGTCCAGATTCAAGAGTGTGCTGGATGGGTGGAATGGTGACTGAAATGTGAAATTACCCCCCACCTCTCACAAATTCCTACCTACGCCACTGACATGGGCTGTTGAAGCACGTCAAAGTACATCATTGGCACCTTGGGTGCAATCTTCGTGAAGTTTGGTGGGTGCAAAGCCCCCCTGCATACAACTGTTCTAATTTCGACACCTGAGCGGCCAAAGGGCCAACCTGCATTGTTTGGATCAAAGGGCCAATCGGAAATCGATCCGAGGTCAAAAATTTTTGGGGCCATACTGAATTTTCTCGAGCGTGTTTTTGGGGCCAATCTGCAGGTTATATTTTCTTGAAGGGCCAAACTGAAGGAATAAACAGTTCGATTATTCGTTGTCTGCTGTCCTATAGCAGCTGTAAAACATTCTGTGCAGCTGTTACTTCCGGACTGGAAATTTGTTGGCAGCAGTGTGAATGATTACGAAGAATTTACCGCGAGATTGTAAATATAGTGTTCCATTTACTTCACCTCGTGAATTGTTTTTTAAACTAGGTAGTTGAATTTTTTTAAAGGAAAAAACCTGTGTGCAATGGTAAAAACACGAGGTGGTAAAAAAATAAGGGCTTCAACGAGATCACAGCTTTTATTACGGCTTGCCAGGGAAACGTGATAAAGAAGGTAAGCTTTTTACAAATAATTGGTTAATTTTCTGCATGCTAAAATTAATTTCACTCAGTCAAGTGCATGGGATTTTGAAAAAATGGTTCAATTAAGACATTTTCATGATCTTTTAGCATTCCTTTAAAAGCCTTGGTAAACTCAGTAAGTCTAGCCCTCCATTTCTTCTTATCCGTACGCCGTACCTCATCAGATCAACGAGGTGGATCATTATGCGCACAGGCGTACTATAGTTTTGATGATAACATTCACTCAAATTCGTTTTAAAGTTTAACACCTTTTTCTCCTTGAGCAAATCTACATTGGTTAACTTCATGGCCCGTATACCTGCGTGACGCTGTTTCACTTTTCAGGTGACTCTCTCAATGACACAAAAATTGATTCCGAAAGTGTCACCTTCCACCCACCTGAACTGGAAAGGTCTAGCGAAAATGGTAAAACAATATAGTTACTTCAAGCTTTACCACTTGTGATAGAAACTTCTTCTCCTAAAACTGGGCAATCTCCTTTTAGAGAATTCACACGAGAAAGACAAAAATTTACAATCAAATCGTTGCCTCGCTGTTGAACCCCCCATTTCCGAAGAATACGAGCAACAACTAAGAGTAGAAAACTGCTCAGTTGTAATGACGAACGGGACAAAAAGTTCGTCCCATACTGGTAAATAAAATCACTTCTATTTGGTCCAATTTTACTGAAAATCTTTTGGTGTTTCTTCCTTATAAAACGATACGATTTTTGGCTATTAAGGTGAATCACTTGGTGCTCTGAACCTCTGTTCTGAGTACGACGCCTTCGAACCACAAGATGGAGACATCTCAGTTTCTTTGTCGATTCAACCGAAAAAATCTTGCTTGAATGGTTAGATAGAAATTTTAGATTGCCTTTTTTGAACGTGGGTCTCTATTGAATCTTGACTTTTTTGCCATTTCAGAGGATTCTGTCGATACAGGAAGTCCCGCCCTTGAATATTGTAGTTTGATGCCATCAGACAACGCTCAGGTACTTCCAATTATTGATTTGGAAGGATGCAGTTGGGTGACAAATGACCTTAATCAAGAAGAACTGCTGCAATTGGATGGTGGGTTACACATGAAAATTGACAAGTATGGAGTATAATCTGCGCGATTTTATTCCAAAATCTACTCTCCTCTGGAATTCTAGTTTCATTTTTTTTAAACAACAGATAACGTCAATGACATCGAAGAAGTAGAAGAAGAAAGGCTCCCTACAACACGAATTGAAAGTGACAACGAAGAATCGACACTGAATGATTTCCACATTGTGGAAATGGAAAATCACAGTGAGATGGAAAACAATTATAACCACCTCTAAACACTGACAGAATCGTTTTAATTTTTCAGGCGTGGTCGACGAAACGTCAAATGTCGAAGAATCAAGCGGAAGGAGACCCTCGAAGAAGCTCCCGAAAAAAGTCACGGGGAAACTCTTCAGAGAACAAGGGAAAGAATACGTTACTAGAAAGGGTAACGTTATAGCTGCAAGAACTGTAAAACCAGGCTGCAATGATGACAAATGCAAGAAGCACTGTTTGCAAAATTTTCGGAGGGTGATAGGTGGAAGGTGCATTCACATTTTTGGAATCTTCCCCAGATTCAGAAAAAAGAATTTGTGCTAAAACATATCAGCAGAAAGGAAAAAGGACGAACTACGGTGGCTGGAAAAGAGAGTCGCAGACGATTCACTCGGGATCACTATCTACCAAAAGATAATGAGGAAGTAACACATTTTCCAAAATCATGCTGTCGTGATAGCTTGGGTACCAAAACTCATGAAAACACGATCCGTTCAAATAAAATCAGGCCCAATATTTTTTTATTAATTTTTAAAACTATTGGGTTGTGGGACCCATTTGAAATAGGCTAGATAGACTGATGACGTAATAATAGCATTCGCGTGACCTCCACAATAGCTTCCCACAAATCAAACAATAGGACTTAAGAGAAATGGTAGGACAAGAAGGGGCAAGACATGATAACAGCCTGGATGAGGAGGGGTGGGAGGGGTCACAGCCCCTTAACCACGTCACGAGTCACAGACCGGCCGTTTAAGGTAACAAAAAAATTGACAAGTTTAATTAATCCGCTATAAATCGAAATCAATCATTTACGCACTAGTATTCAATTCCTGGTCATATTTAGTCATTGTCTTTAGAAAAAAAATGTTTCCAGCGATTTTAATTTTTTATGTTACTTCCTCATTCGAAAATTGAGGTGTGCCGTGCGTTTTTCATTGCAACTCTGGATGTTGGTCCCAAATTTCTGAGGTACACAGAAAGCAATGAAGGGGAGGGAAGCGCGAGACCTGAATGCAGAGGTAAGAGCAACCCGAAAAATAAGACCCCACCGAGAAGCATGAAAATACTCAGGACGTACATTGAACGTTTACCTGCCGTACCGTCACACTATTGTAGGGGTCGCACCTCAAAAAAGTACCTGTCGCAAGAATACGAGTCTCTCAATGAACTTTATAGGAAATACCGACTGTACTTCGAAGAGAAAAATTATTCTCCGGTATCTGACTTCATTTTTCGGAAAGTTTTTACTTAATTCCTAGTACAACATTGGAATCCATAACCCTAAAAAAGATAAATGTTCCCTTTGTGTGAAATTCTCCGCGCAAGATAAGCTGACTCTAGAAGATCTTACTTTGAAGGAAAAACATGATCAAGAAAAAGAGGCCATTAATGCAAAATACGCAGAGGACCAAGCCCGCGCTGCAAACGACAGCTCTTTCGTTTGTACGTCTTTCGACTTACAAAAAGTTCTCAACACCCCACATGGCAAGAGCATCTTATTTTTTTATGCGAGAAAGTACGCTGTCTATAATCTCACGTTCTATGAGAGCGCCTCTCGAAACGGATTATGTTACATGTGGGGAGAAAGAGATGGTAAGCGCGAAAGCAATGAAATTTGCACTGTAATGGAGATGTACTTAACTGCGTTAGATCAGCGCGGACACGTGAAGGAAGTCACCCTATACTGCGACAACTGTGCTGGGCAGCAAAAAAACAAGGCAATGTTGTGTGCCATTTCATATTTTTTGGATTGCTGCCAGAACCTCCGAAAAGTGAGTTTGAATTTTTTACTCGCTGGGCATTCCATGATGACGGTAGACTCAATGCATGCTGTGATTGAACGGAGCATTCGGAACAAGACCATTTATGCACCCAGTGAATGGCTCACCGTAGTAACAAACGCAAGAACATCGCCTTTTCCTTACACAGTTTTCAAACTTTCATTTCATGATTGGAAAGATTGGAAGTCGTACTCTGACAAAAGGCCAATCAATAAACGTAATGATGACGGCTCCCTGTTTAAAATCAGCCAAGTCAGAAGAGTCGAGTTCGACAAGGCTTCGAATTCAGAGAACTTTTTCAAACTGTACAACAGCGCGATTGACAGAGAAGGTACTAGAGCTTATTTCAGTGACTGTAAAAAGACCCGGCGCTCTCAGCTTCTGCCACCCAAGCGGCTGTACTCAAATGAGCTGCCTATCTCATCTTTGAAATACCGCGATTTGTGCAATTTGTGCAGCAAAGGGGCGATTCCGGCTCATTTCCATACGGAATTCTTCGGAATGAAGACAGCACCCACCGTTCCAGACAATTTAATTGAAACAGATGAAGAAGATGAACTTTCTTGAGTTCCAATAACAATTTTTACACTTCTGTTTTTTCATAATAAATGTTTTAGTTTTCGTTGCTTTTTTCTTGTTATTATTGCCTATTTATCCACAATGCTTCAAAAAAAACATTGAATCCTTCATGTTGGCTGACCCCAAACTGTTGAATGAAGTAAAAAAACAAAAGCCCCAAGGGCCAAACTGACAGATTGGTCTTTTGAGCACACGAGCGCCTCAAGGACCGCGTAGAGCCAAAGGGGCTCTTTTTCACGTCCTCATTTATTACGGAATTCATGTTTCAGGGTGATCAACGAACTAAGTGGAAATCGAATCTGCACGTCTGTATCTCCCACATACACAAAAAAACAAATGCATATCGTGAATTTGGGCTTCACAATGATCGAAGGAATTTTGAAAACATTTTTTCGAAAGCAGATTGGCCCTTTGGCCGCTCAGGTGTCGTTTGTACATTATTTGTATTTTCAAGTTATTTTATGCTTTTTCGAACAACTCTGTAAGGACTGGTGCTACACCTCTCGGCTGGGGTAAAAGACTTGAGACTCCTCGTTACTATTTTTTCCGCCAACAAGTTACCCAACGAAATCATCCATCCGTTTTCCGAAAATTGCAACGCCACTAGAATAGCGCGCCTCGATGATGTAATGGATAATGGAGCGGGCCTGAGTTCGAATCCAGCTATTGCCCATAAGGCTGCGGCGAGCTGTGGCACGACTCACTCGGCTTCGTGTGGGCGTTCACGGCGGTGCGCGTGTGACAAACCGCGCATCGACCGAAACGCCCGCGTAGTACGGGTGTGAAGTGTACAGCTGATGGATTCTCAGGGTATGGCTGGTAGAGTCGCTAAAGAGCTGTAATGAAAAACGCGGGTTAAAGACACCTTTAGAAAGGTTTTATTTGACGAGAATTAATGGCCGCGTTGCAAAACTTCAGACTTGTTCAGCGCTTTATGAGCACTTAGTCTTTTGCCGTTGCAAAACTGTCAGTCTAGCTCAGCGCTGAGTAAGTGTTTAATAATCCAACGAAACATGTTCCGAGGTGTTTCGATAGCCTTTTTCATCGCGATGAAACCTTTCTGCCCTCTTTTTTTTCAAAAATGCCATAAAAGTTCAACGATGGTTGACAACAAAATGAAGGAAAGGAATATTATTAGTTTTTAAGCCATAGAACTTGATTAATATTTAATTTTTAGAGTTTTGGCTTCTTGCAAAATTAAGCCAAAAGCCTAAAAATAATATATCAATAAAAGAAAGGAAGTTACTAACCTTCCGACTATGATAACGGGGAGGTGAAAACTCACAAATCACCGTTGCAAAACTCCAGTAAGCACTTAATTCTACGCTTCAGCGTTTAAACATGAGCCCCGAGTTTTGAAACGCAACCAATGTGAGCCAACGAGTTTGGAATGAAAAATAAAACATAAGAAATAAACATGTGAGAAAGGGGACAGGGATTAATACTACATTCTTCCCTCCTGGGTTTAGTCCAGAATGTAGTCAAGTAAGTAAGGGGGTGGACGTCTTTCCCGAGAACTTCTCCTTGGTACGACGATAACTTGATTTCTGTCGACGTTTAGAGGGCTTTGAGAGGGAGCGTGATCAAGGGTTTGTCTTTCATCCTGTTCAGGATCTCTGTCTTCACAGCTCGATGGTTGGAGCATGGATGGTTCTTCAGCTTCCTCGAGTGGGTGTCCAAATGGAGCTAAGTGGCGAGATGAAACGGTTGTCTCCCGTCCGTCAGCGAGTCTGACGTGAGAGTAGTCTGCGTTACCATCCAAAAGCGTAACTTCCTCGACTAACGGATCGAATTTCGATGTGCGATTATATTTTTTTAGGTATGCGGGACCGGGTTTCAGAAGCCATGTCGGTGTTGAAATTCCCTTTCCCGTACGACGAGGGTGCTTGAACAGTAGTTCATGAGGTGTGGCATTGGTTGAGGTACATAGTAAGGATCGTATAGAATGAAGAGCTTCGCAAAGAACACTTTCCCAGTGTCGGGTATCGATGTTTCGAGAGCGTAGAGCTAATTCTATCGTCCTCCACAGCACGCCGTTATATCTCTCGACTTGACCATTACCAGCAGGATTATAGGGGGTGGTACGGCTCGATGCTATTCCTTGTGAAGTAAGGTACTCTTTCATTTCAGCAGACATGAAAGACGATCCTCTGTCCGTATGAATGTAGGAAGGAGCTCCGAAAATTGAAATAAGAGAACGAAGGTGAGTTATGACGGTCGAAGTGGACGTATCACGGCACGGAAAAGCGAAAGGAAAACGGGAAAATTCATCAATGACGACGAGGAGATACCGATTTTGGGTGGACGAAGGCAAAGGACCTTTAAAATCGACGTTAAGCCGCTCGAAAGGAGCTGTTGCTTTTATTAAAGTGCCTTGATTTCTATGAAACCTCGGCTTAATTGCAGCACAGTGCTTGCAAGCTGCAGAAATCCGACGTATTTCGTCCAAAGAATAAGGAAGATTCTTACTTCTAACCCAATGGTACAAGCGGGTTACACCGGGATGACAGAGTTCGTCGTGAATTTTCTCAAGCTTCTCGAGAGAAGTTTGGATTGTGGAACATATTCTTGAAAAAGCATCTGCCGCAGTGTTTTGGGATCCGGGCCTGTAAATGATATCATATTGAAAACATGACAATTCGAGACGCCACCTCAATATCTTCTCATTCTTCACTTTACCCGAATGCGAGACATTGAACATGAATGATACAGACCGTTGATCAGTGATCAGTTTAAAGTGGCGTCCGATCAGGTAATGACGCCATTTGCGGACCGCTTCAACAATCGCTTCAGCCTCTTTTTCCACTGACGAGTGTTTTAATTCAGAACCGGATAAAATTCTGGAAAAAAAGGCGACTGGACGATCAGCTTGGGATAAGGTCGCAGCCAAAGCATTTTCCGAGGCATCAGTTTCGACAACAAACGGCAAATCCGGATCGATACACGTAACGACAGAATTTTCGATGTCCGATTTTAAATTTTCAAACGCCCGCAAGCCTTCCGGCGACAGGGGGAACGAAGAACGAACCAGAGGGAGGATTTTGGCCGAAAATTTAGGAATATGTGCCGAGTAATGAGAAAACATTCCGACAGTACGACGCATTGATGCGGTATCATGAGGAGGAGAGAGTTTTCTGAGTGGGTTGAGGCGATCAGGATCCGGTTTGATGGCTTTATTTGAAATTTGGTAGCCCAGAAGATTAATAGAACGAAGCGAAAACGAAGACTTTTCTTCGTTAAGGGTGAGACGATATTTCCTGGCGGCGTTCATAAAATTTTTGAGGTTTCGATCGTGTTCTTCTTTAGTTTTGCCGCAAACTGTCACGTCGTCCAAGTAGGCGTAAGTTCCTTGGAGGTTTTCTTTGCGGATAATTCCGTCGATGGCTCGCTGGAACGCTGCAACGCCGTTGGTGACGCCAAAAGGTATACGATTAAAATGGTACAGCTGCCCGCATGCTTCGAACGCTGTGTAAGCTTTGTCTTCTTCTTTTATAGGAATTTGATGGTACGCGCTTTTTAAATCAATCGTACTGAATATTTCGTTACACGCGACCTTGTTTACTATTTCCTCGATCCGAGGAAGAGGATAGGCGTCCAACAGTGTGAAGCGATTAATTGTCCTAGAATAATCGATCACCATTCTTTTTTTATGGTTTTCGTTCGAGACAACGAGAGCCTGAGCTCGCCAAGTTGAGAAACTTGGTTCTACGATCCCTTCTGAAAGTAGACGTTTGATTTCTGCTTCGATAAATTCGAGGTCACTTGATGAATGTCGACGAGATTTAGTAGCTACAGGAGCGCAGCCTTCTTTCAAATTATCGAAAAGCGAAGCTGGTTCCACGAGGGCGGCGGTCAAAGAAGAACAAATGGTGAGAGCCTCTTTTGCACCCCCAAAAACTACCTGAAGAGAGGAATGGGCCTTCAAGAGATCGTGACCTATTATGAGATCAGAACAGAGATCGGGGAGAAGAGACAGCTCCACGCCTTCATACGAGTGGTTAAGAAGTGTTAGAGTGACTTTACATCGCCCAGTTATTCGCGACGTAACAGATGTGGAGGCCATTGACACCTTTCCTGACGACGGAAGAACACGAAGACCTAACTTGTGGGCAGTCTTCGTATTAAGAAAGCTCGAGGTACTTCCGGTGTCGACCAGAGCGAATACTGGGTGGCCATTGATCGTAGCCGCAACTGTGCTTTTGGTAAGGCTACCGGCTATCGAGCTGAGAACTGCGGTCGAGTTGACTTTAAATTTTGCTTCGACGCTTGGTAGGACGATCTACAGACGGAAGCGAAGTGCCCCTTCTTGAAACATTTTGTGCATTGAGCGTTTTTCGCTGGGCAGTTAGTTCGAGAATGTTTCTTTTTGCCGCAGTAGAAACATTTTTGATGAATAGCGGCGACTGTTTCTTGGGAGGAGCTCGAGGATACTGAAGATTCTCGACGAGAGCTTTTAGATTTCGATGGAGATGGCAAATCGGATCGAACAGCGTTAACTGTTGATGTCGAGGGGAACGAGAGAGATTGCAGACGGGCCAGTTCAAGTGATCTAGCGTCCTTAGATGCTTCGTCTAATGTGAGAGAAGACTTTTCGAGAAGACGTTGGCGAATCTCCGGTGAGTACAAAACATTAATGAATGCGTCTCTGATGAAATCGTCCCGGTTTTGATCGGCGGTGACAGCCTTGAATTGACAATCTTTGCCCAGAACTGTTAATGCCCGAATGTACTGATCTATTGACTCATCAGAGTTTTGACGGCGAGTCGCTAGCTTGTATCTTGCATTTCGTTGACGGGCTTGTCGTAGATGCGCTTGAGCACTTCAACAGCCTCTTCAAACGTCGAACAGTTACTTATGAAGTTATCGACGTGATGAGAAACGAAGTTGACCAAGAGTTTTAGTTTCGTAGCGTCTGATGGCGGAGGCTCTGCGCATGCAATGAAATTGTCGAATGTTCGATACCAGTGACTCCATTCAGAAGCGGCCGTACTAGAATTTGGGTCAGCTTCGAACCGTTCAGGTTTCAAAGAGCTTTGCATATTATCGTCAAATAAATTGTAATGAAAAACGCGGGTTAAAGACACCTTTAGAAAGGTTTTATTTGACGAGAATTAATGTGAGCCAACGAGTTTGGAATGAAAAATAAAACATAAGAAATAAACATGTGAGAAAGGGGACAGGGATTAATACTACAAGAGCTTAGGCGCCAGCGGACTCGGTCTACCGAAAAACAACAAAAAAAAAACAAAAACACGCCACTAGAATAACGCGTAAAGAGTTACTGGCCGCAGCTCCGCCTCTGGACCCTTGTCGTCCCCTAAATCCGACTATGACATCTCTATTCATCATCACAATGTTTCTCCCAAAGTGTAATTTAATAATATGATTACCATGAGCAAATTATTCAAGTGAAAGCTGATTACTACGTGCTTATTAAGATTCTATCTTAATCAAATTAATTGAAGGAAATATCTGGTCTGTTTCCTTTAATTCGATTTATTTTTTTGACATTAAGACATGAATCCGGTCAACAGCTTTCAATCAATTTTTATTAAATTTTAAAGCTTGAAAAAAAGACAAAATTTCTTGTAACCAGCCAGCAAAAATATGCCATCTGATTTGGGAATGAATCACGATTACCTTCCTTCTTAGTACCTCTCGAACACGATGAGTTATCTAGTAATTTCCTTTTCAATTCTCCTGACTACTAATTAGAGCCTACTACTGACCCACTATTTTCATCTTAAGTACCCCTCTCCACCCCACTCCACCACAGACGCTGGGGAGTTGGAGTGTGGCATACTTTAAGGGACACGATAAACATTGCAGAGTTCCTCTTTTTTTTTTGGACTTTCACTCAGTGGTACAACATTTACAGTTTATCAGTTTAATGAATCTTTTTTTTTTTTTTTTTTTTTTCAGCTAAAATGGTTTGCGTCTTTTGACTAAATTTGCAAAATGGGCCGGCCGATCTTAAAACAAAATGCACTGCTACGGGTTGTCTTTCTAATTAACGCCGTGACAAATACGTCAGGATGAAATGGGCACGTGGCGTTTTTTTAAACGGCCCGGCCTTTCACGTACTTTTTCTAACACGTTCTGGCGCAATGTGCAAAAAAAGCAGTTCAGTTAATTTTTTTTTATAGACAACAAATCAGGAAAAATAGTTATAATTACTAGTTGATGTATAGAAAAAACCTGACTTATCCCCCGCTGCATGTTTTTTTTTTTCTTTCTTCAAAAATCCCGTTCTTAAAATGAATAAAAAAAAGGGTTCTAGGGAGAAGTCTTGATTTGGGTCAGCCTACTAACTAGGAAAGATCCGCGAATATTAATTTTAAAATTCTGATTTTGATCAAAATATGCGTAGATAAATTAATAGACATACTATACTGCAACACGTTTTTTCTTGTTCTTCCGCTATATGGTCGCGAAAAAATTAAGCCGGCTCGATAACTAAAACAAGTAGGTATGTACTAGCCTTTTTGAAGTTTTTCACCGTTAGTTTCCGCCGTTTCTAACGCGAAAAAAAGTGTATTTTTCATTTGTCAATTTGTTTAGCGGTTGATGAGTAGGAATAGGGGAGAAGTGGGGTGACCGCTAAACCGCACCAATTCAATGCGTAGTTTAATGATTTCCTCGTTTGTTTATACGTAGTGACAAAATGTACCGTAATTCGGCGACCACGGTTCGTCATTAGGTCATGAGGGCGAGGATTAGGGATGTTGGTGGGAGGGAGGGTGAGGGGCGGTCGCTTTAGCCTAACCAAGGCATTAAATGGTCTTTAATCAGCAAAGAGCGCAATGTTGAGAAGCGTCAAAGTAAATATTGTGGTGGGGGGGGGAGGTGAATCTTGGAAAACCAATCAATTATACACATCATAGGCAATTGCTCAAACAAACCGTTCTTCATAAGCATTAGAGGGGGGGGGGGAAGTGTATGGGACTTATATTGGTAAAGGCCTACCTTCAACTTGCATATACGAATTTCCGTCAATGTTATTGCGCTCCTGACCGCTGTCGTCCCCCTCGTCCTTGTCACCACCAGCACCGGCGACGCCGTCACTCCCGTAGTAATTGGCCAGACGTTCCGCCATCACGTTTATAATTTGTTTCCACTGGGCGGGAAAACGTTCGCCCAAAGCCCCTTCGGCGTCAGTCGACGATGTTTCCAATTCTTCGTCTTTTTCATCGGACGTCGTCAACCACGATTCAAAATAACCGATGGCTCGCTGTTGAAGGCAATAACCCGGTTTAGAGTCGCGAAGACAGCCAACCAGCGACAGCAATGGATCAAGCGACAGTGCCGACTCGGCCGGTAGTATGTCTTGAGCCGGTGACGCGTTAATTCCAAACATGAGCAGGCATAGCAAGCCTCCAAACGCTCTCATGTTGTTTTTTTTTATAAATTGAATTTATAACTTTTCTTTTTTTTTTGTTTTTCCACGTATTGCTACTTTCGAAACACCGAGCGGCCAAGTGCCGGGACTTGAACTTGACTCTTATATAGACTTCCCACGACTCCAAGTATGTCAGACTCCCTCCCTGCAGAGGCGTTCGTCTTCTCACTCAAACCTGCCTCCACCCTTCACCCGAGCCTCTTTCTTTTCAATAGAGTTCGAAGACTAAACAGGGGAGAAAAGTTTAAATCAAGATTTTTTTTTTATATAAAAATGGTTTAAATTATGAGGAGGAGTTAAGAAAAGAAGAAACTCATACAGAGAAAGCAATACCTAATTAGTGCACTTTATCGTAATTTACCACTTTGATTGCAAGACAGATACTAAAAGTGCATTGTTTGCAACACCAAATCCTGCAATGCACTAATGCCCGCCAATTTTAACGTGGAAAAAGTTGAAAGTCGTGCTGCAGTCAACCGCGTGCTCGTTTGTTTCTTGTTGATTCGAAGAAAGAAAAAAAATTATTGCTAGTACCTCGCGGGGCATTAATCAGGCAGTTAACGAGTCGCTTTCAAGAATCACCTCACGTGCCCATGAAATTACCGTCGAAAGAGTTAGAGACATACAATTTTACTAGCCATTTTCCCATGCATTCGAAGGGAACACGACCGGTGCGTGTACTCCAGGACCATCATATTATATACATATTGGCGTGATGAGGCCTGGGGCGAAGATGGAATAAGGCGCCCTTTCCCCTCTTGGCAGCTTTTCCCCCAAATTGGCAGGTTATTTTTATCAAATTGTAGGTATCTATAATTAAAAATTGGTTATTTAGCCATACATGTAGAGCCAATCATAATCGATTTGTCTGAAAACTGATACATTTAGTCACGAGTGTAGTGGCGAATCCAAGGAGGGGAGGGGGCACAGGGGCAGTCAACGACACTTGCGCAAAAACACCTCCCAAACCCTAATACCGAGGGGGAGCCACCTCAAATTTTAGGGTCATTTTCTCAACGGCGCTGGTTTGAGACAGACGTGATTCATCATGCCCTAGGCCCTAGACTATAGAATAATGCTCAACCAAACAGCTGGTTCCTGACTGGCACACAACTGAGTGACCGCCATTGCCCCTTAGACTGTTTCTGACGTTCATCGGCTCATGGGCGTAGCCAGCGGGGGGCAGGGGTGGGCAGTTGCCCTCTCCTAGAATCAAAAGCGCAGATTTCGTGGGTCGGCTTAATTTGGAAACCGATTTTGCTGATTTTTCCCACTAAAATCCCATTTTCGCAGGTTCGACGCGCAATATCGTGTGTTTTGACTAGCTCAAAACGTAGTGTTTAGCCCGCTGTGCCATCCAGACTTATTGGTGGGAGAGGGCATGTCAGCTCTGTTCACCGTCTCAGGTCTAAAATTTAAAAGTTTAGCTCCAAAAGTATCACTTTATATTTATTTTTTGACGGATAGTGGCCGTTTCTGTTCAAATTTAGTCTCTGATGACCGTGAATTGTGACGCGATTCTAACGTGCAGATCCTGTTACAAATCTGAAAAAAAGGCAATGGTGCATCTGATATTTTTGCCAGTGAAGCTGCCCACAGGCATGGATCCTCGTGAACGAGCCCTGTTTTTATAGCCTCGAATTGGCGTTTTCCTTAATTTTAGCTTAAAATGAATGAATTTTCTCAATTCTACCTCGAACTAGCCTTTTTGATTTACTATTTCAACTATACGTCCAGCACTGGGCATTGCATAACCGCGAATTTGTGCGTTCTGTCAATTTAGCCGCAAAAGAACAGTTTTTCCTCAATTTAAGCTGTGGATGAACGCTAATTCTCAATTTTCGTCACGACAATTCCATCAATCAAACAACAAACGGTGAGAATTTTGCCAATTCATTTTCCCTCAATTTTAGCCACAAATTATTAGTGCGTATTCCCAATTCTGCATCGAGCAATTTTTCCCCCGTTCAAATTTTAGCGGTGGAAAGTATGCACGTGAACCTGGCGGCACACATATCACTAAACATGACGAAAATGGCGCCATTCGTTTGTTTACCGTTTGTTTACGTTTGTTTAGCCCAAATTTTCGTTTGTTTAGCCCTGCAAAATTCAATTTTTAAAAAAACAAAATGTTTGCCGCCAACTTCACGCAACGGCTCACATGACCCCAATCGTTTGTTTCGCTACATATACAGACACAACTTCTTTTTTTTACGTTTGTTTAGCCCAAATTTTCTTTTGTTTAGCCTTGCAACATACAAATTTTTTATAACAAAATTGTGTGCCGCCAACTTCACGCAACGGCACACATGACCCCAATCGTTTGTTTCGCTACATATTCGGACAGAACTTCGTTTGTTTACGTTTTTTTTAGCCCAAATTTACGTTTGTTTAGCCCAAATTTTCGTTTGTTTAGCCCAGCAAAACATGTATTTATGAGAAAATACAACATGTGTGCCGCCAACTTCACGCAACGGCACACATGACCCCAATCGTTTGTTTCGTTACATATTCGGACAGAACATCGTTTGTTTACGTTTGTTTAGCCCAAATTTTCGTTTGTTTAGCCCTGCAAAACATGTAGGTATTTATAAGAAAATACATCATGTGTGCCGCCAACTTCACGCAACGGCACACATGACCACAATCGTTTGTTTCACTACATATTCGGACAGAAATTCGTTTGTTTATGTTTGTTTAGCCCAAATTTACGTTTGTTTAGCCCAAATTTTCGTTTGTTTAGCCAAGCAAAACATATATTTATGAGAAAATACACTATGTGTGCCGCCAACTTCACGCAACGGCACACATGACCCCAATCGTTTGTTTCGTTACATATTCGGACAGAACATCGTTTGTTTACGTTTGTTTAGCCCAAATTTTCGTTTGTTTAGCCCAGCAAAACATGTATTTATAAGAATATAAATCATGTGTGCCGCCAACTTCCCGCAAGTTGGCGGCACACATGACGTATTTTCTTATAAATACATGTTTTGCTGGGCTAAACAAACGAAAATTTAGGCTAAAAAAACGTGAACTTGGGCTAAACAAACGTAAACAAATGAAGTACTGTCCGAATATGTAACGAAACGAAACAAACGATTGGGGTCATGTGTGCCGTTGCGTGAAGTTGGCGGCACATATGATGTATTTTCTTATAAATATATGTAGCGAAACAAACGATTGGGGTCATGTGTGCCGTTGCGTGAAGTTGGCGGCACACATGATGTATTTTCTTATAAATACGTGTTTTGCTGGGCTAAACAAACGAAAATTTGGGCTAAACAAACGTAAACAGACGATGTTCTGTCCGAGTATGTAACGAAACAAACGATTGGGGTCATGTGTGCCGTTGCGTGAAGTTGGCGGCACACATTTTGGTTTTTAAAAAATTGTATTTTGCAGGGCTAAACAAACAAAAATTTGGGCTAAGCAAACGTAAACGAACGGTAAACAAACGAATGGCGCCATTTTCGTCATGTTTAGTGATATGTGTGCCGCCAGGTTGACGTGCATGTGGAAAGTTCCACATAATCCGCATGTGAGCGAATTTCATTAATTTTGACTCGGCGTTGCACTTGCCATGTATGTATGTATAAAAACGGTCAATTAGAAATTTTTCGCAATGTTTGCCAAGATGTTTGTTCGAGAAACCACGAACTGGCGCCTTCGGAATGAGCTCCATTTCTCAAGTTTAGCCATAAATTGGCGTTCTTCCTCAATTTTAGCCGCAAATGAGTGATTTTTCTCAATTCTACATTGAACGAGCAATTTATTTTGTCAATTTTAGCTGAGAAAACGGCTCTACAAACCATGAATTAGCGAATTTTCTAAATTTCGTTCCGGGCTTTGCATCATGAAACCACAAATTGGTGTGTTTTCTGAATTTCAACCGCGAATAATGAGATTTGCTATTTCTCAATTTTAGAAGTGAATGGGGTGTTTTTCCTCAGTCTTAGCCGCAAAATGTCCTTTTCTGGATTTCATCCGCGAGCGAGCACTTTCTCTCAAGACGTGACCCCCCCCCCCCCCGACTGTGGATCCGTGCCTAACTGGCTGACCACCCCTTGATCAAGGTCTGGTTACTCCCCTGGATGCAAGTTGTTACAGCGAATGGTCATTTTGTTCGATTCAGAATGTGAATTGACATTATGATTATTTTTAAGGCGTGAATTAACCAGTTTGGCTATTTTTAGGTTGTTCTTGAGCACAAATTGACCACTCAGTCACGAAAATACTTGATTTTCAGCTTTGATTTCGTTCCACGCGGCTAAGACTATGGCTAAGACGTAGAATTTAAAATCTGTTGTTGCTTATCCCGAGGGCTAAGCTCCCATCATACTCTTCATGATATTAAATTAAACTGGTTTCAGATTTTAATGCTAATTTACATCGTTCGAGGAAATTTGCATGAAGTAACTTGGAGCGCTTCAAACTCAAGGGCATTTGGGTTATAGCAGGCTTTCAAGCAGAATTGGCTAGGTGGAGTTGAAGAAGAGGAACGTTTTATAGGAATTTAAAAGTTAATATTTGAAGAAGTTTTTCGTTAATAATACTGAAAAAAGCTGGCGTTATAACGTGCAGTGAGAGGAACGAGAGGAGTTTGCGGGAAACAGAAAGGAAGATGAAGAAGCGCCGTCTTGAAAAGAGAAGGAATGGAAACGAGTGGTTCTGCGGAAGGGGATAAGGAGAGCGCACTATAGGAGGAGATATTAGATCGACATCAAAGGGACTGATGACGCCCTTTTGAGAGCTCTAAAACTTTCTTTAACGCCTTCGTTTTTTCCATTTTATTCCACGATGCCTATATGGAGCACTGTGGAAAAGCAATAAAACTTGTGACTTATGCAGCCGCCTTATTTTCTCTAGGAACACCGTCTTTCTTCAAAGCCGTATATGTCTCTGGTTTCTAAGTGAATTTTAGAAGAGTATAACGGTACAAAAACATATTTTTTATGTATTCAACTCTACTTCATTTTTTCCAGTTCCACTGTGACTCGTTTCGGCATTTTAGGCCTCACTTTTTGATGTTGGTTGTCCGGAGTTTTTGAGGTGAGGAACACAGAACTTACCCTTCATGGTGCTTTCTTTTTAAAGCA
>CM075938.1:62863533-62889528 GCA_038030265.1 Corythucha ciliata
CATTTATGCATCCCGGTCGATCACTGAATATGTTCACAAAGTTCCCTATAAGCTCCTCAAGGTCGTGTCGACAGTCCTCGGGTACCACGAAGTCAGTCGGAGCGTGGCCGTTCCCCTCTTATTCCGGTGATTCGGAGGCGTTGATCTGACATATCCGTGGTTTAATCAGGCAGAAATTAACCTGAAGTTCTCTTTCATGAATTTTGAGTGAGACTGTACATTGCTCAAAGTTGATTATCGCTTGCCAAGCTGACAAAAGATCTTGCCCCAAAATTAGCTGGAAATTCAAACGAGGTACGACTAGAAATGCGACACGAAGTTCGCTCTTCCCCAATGAGAATGGAAGGAAGACCCCCCCAAGTAGCAAAGTTCATTTAAAACATATTTTTTGAATATTCAAACAATATTTCGAATGTTCGCTTTTTGGCTGGTTATAAAATATTCAGAGAAAACCATTCGCAAAATATTCTTCAAATAATATTCAAAAATATTTCCTTCAAGTATTTACAAAATATTCCCTAAGTAAATTTAAAAAATATTTTCTCGAAGTATTCCCAAAATATTCTTCTCAAATATTTTAATAATATTTTTTCGAAGTATTCGCCAAGTATTTTTTTGGATTATTAGTTGTATATTTTTAATGAAGGTTTTCGTCAAAATATTCATATTTTTTTTTAAATCCATAAAAAGAGGCCTGTCACTCTGAGCCGGCGTGGCTAAGACGGATCTGGGACTGTGACGAGGGACCTCTCTCAACCCTCTCCCTCCCTTCAGCACTCTTCCATTATGTTAAGATGTGACCCCGAATAAAGATAAAATACCCTTTTGTACCTCCATACGAGTTTTATAATTTTTGTAATTAGGATTTAGTAATAATAATTGTGTAACAAGATAAAATACCCTTTTGTACCTCCATACGCGTTTCTATAATTTTTGTAATTAGAATTTAGTTTTTATTTTCTCTCTCTCCTTGATCCTCCCCAACGTCCGGCGCCTGCGCCCCGTCCCATACCCTTTCTCTCCACTTCCCCCTCTTAAAGAAAAGCGACGGTAGCCGGGCGCAGGCAAGAGAAGAGAGAAGGGAACGGTAGTAGAGGCAGAAAGAGGGCCATTGTCGGCAAGTCAGTCAAGAGAGAATCGTTGCCTCCGCGGCAGTTTCCAGCGCGGTACGTCAAAAGTTCACGTTACGTCAGCACAGTATTGCCTCCGCGGCCCGTCAAAGGTTATTGTTACGTCAGTGCTGTGTAGCCCCGCGGCCCGTCGAAAGTTTACGTTAAACAGTCAGTTGAGCACGGCCTCCGCGGCCCATTCGCATCAGTGTGGTGACACCTCGTCGTCGAGGCTTCTCGTGGTTAAGCCTCCCCGTCTTTACGTCCACTAGTCTTCACGTCACTCCCCAGATAGCAAGCAATATCCTAAGAATGTTCCCACATTCTTAGATTTCGAATGTGAATAATCTGAACAACATGAGATTATTCTTGTATTATATAAGTTTTCCTAGAATATTCTGATACTAAATGATTCGATTATCCTTAGGTGGGTTCAAAAGGATTATGCCTGGAACATTCGTAGCGGAACATGATTATCTTATTTTGAATAATTAACCTAGGTATGTTCTTTTAGCAGTTTCTAAGAATTAAATGTTACATCCATCGATCTCCGTAATTTTTGTCGTGAGATTGATGCCGGTATAAAGCCGTTTCGGTTTTTATTTGAAATTAGAAATCCCAAATAAATGCTGAGGTTCAATTTCACTTTTTTTTAGTGCATTTCATTAAAAAAATACACTATTGGTCTCGCCCTGATAATCGCACATGTGGGTTATGTTACTTTTTAATACATTTTTTTTTTTTTTTGTAGGCATCGACTACAAGGTCATTAGCCTTTGGTACGCAATAATACTATTTTAATTGGGTCATTCTCTAATTTTATTTAATGATAACAATATCATATCTCTTATCAATTACCAGGTACATTTCGCTTTTATATCATTAGACTTAACTTTTGTCGTTTCTCTTTAACCCTATTTTATTTATCAGGTACGTTATAGTCTTCATCGCTCATTGTCAACCTTATAATTTAGTTTGAGGTACTCTTTGACTAGAATCGTTCCACCGACAGTTTTACTTCGTATTATCACAGATTGCTTTATCACAGGTTAGTATTAGATTTCATCTATTAGTTGAATAACTTCCAAATACGAAATAATGGATTTTATGTTCTTCGGTTGGAGGAGTTCTTTCAGAGTAGTAGGGAGGCAATATCGTTCACGCTGGCTTTGGTAGGCCGGGCAGTGCAACAAAACATGTTGTACTGTGAGCGTATCATCATTGCATGAGCCACACACTGGCCGTCTAGAGCCCACCAGATGATACGAGTGCGTCAGTCGTGTATGTCCAATGCACAATCTTGTGTACAATACGGAGTCCCTTCTGGATATTCCATTTCTAAAACCGTGTCTTTTTTAAAAACATGCGGACAGATATCTCTAAGCTGAGTAATACTTTGTTCCCATTTCTCCTGTCACGATCTCCATACTTCACGACACAGTCGGTATTTTTCATCCAACGCATTAGTCGGTAGGGTCTCGATGCACACCGCCCGAGTGGCTTCCTTGGCTAGGGAATCCACTCGTTCATTTCCCGGGATTCCCACGTGACTCGGAATCCACATGAAAATGACCAGAATCTCTAACTGTCTAAGCTCATGAAGTTTTAGGAGAATGGTTTGAGCCATAGGATTCGTGGTGAATTTGTCCCTAAGGAGATGTAGGGCACTCATTGAATCTGTTAGGACGAGCACTTTTTTTCCACGGTAGCCTATTTCAGATAGCATGGCGTCCAACGCAAAGAGAATGGCATAAAGCTCCGCAGTCAGGATGCATGAGTGCGTCGGAAGCCTTCTCGAAAAACGCACAACCCCAGGAATGTAGAAGGCAGAACCCACACCAGTCTCTGTCTTGGATCCATCCGTGTAAACTTTGATGCATTCATAGTACCTTTCCATACGTGAATAAAAGTTTGACTGTAAGGCTGATGGGGGTAAAATATTCTTGGAACAGCTTGAGAGTGTCATGTCCACCAGTAGCTCAGGTAACTGCCAGGGGTAGATATCATGCAGGCGTACATGAGGAAAGACTGGCAGAGACTGAAAGAAACAAGATAGCTCATGGATCCGTACAATGGAAGGCCGAGTTCGACTGGGAGCACTGCGGTATTCTTCCAAGAGGTCATTCTGAAATACATCCGAGTTCAAGAAATGATTTATTCTCGTTCTGAGATTCGTGGCGTAATTCAGGTGGATTAGCTGTCTTCTATATGCAAGCGGTAAATGCCTTGAGACCACAAACAGAGCTTCGCAGGGGCTCGTTCGGAAAGCTCCTAACGATAAACAAAGGCCCTTCTGATATAATTGATTCAGGGGTTTAAGCCACGAGGCGCGGGCAGAGCCGTACACGATAGAGCCGTAGTCGATCTTCGACAAAATTAACGCGTCAAACACGCGAAGCAGCAGCTTCGTTTCTCCTCCCCATTTATGACTGGAAACAAGACGAAGAAGGTTTAAGTCTTTCTGACAACGTCCTGTCAGTTCCTGAATATGGTCTTTCCATCTTAAGGCAGTATCAAAGGTCACTCCCAAAAATTTGTGTTGCTCCTTCACCGGGATCAGTGAGCTTCCGAGCCACAATTGGGGGGGATCGTGAGCTGACCTCAATCTACAGAAGTGGAGGACTTTTGACTTCTCTTCGGAGAACGCCAGACCTCTTTTTGCTGCTTCTACCACTAACTTACGTATACTTTCCTGTAATACATTCTCAGCAGTGGCGCATTCTTTATCGTGCTCTAGAAAAATGACCAGATCGTCCGCATACGAACATCGATGCACGGAAGAGGGCAAGTCATCTGTTAGGCTATTTATGGAAATAAGAAACACCGTAGCACTCAGGACAGAACCCTGAGGCACTCCTATTTCTGTTTTCCGCGTCTGCGAGAACGTAGAGCCTATTCTCACCCGGAAGAAGCGATCCTCGAGAAAGCTTTGAACAACTTGTGGGAGGTTTCCTTGAAGTCCCCATTCACTCAGTTGCTTAAGAACGCATACTGGCCATATCTTATCGAACGCGTTTTGTAAATCAAAAAACACGGCCGTGATGTGTTTTCTTTTTATAAAAGCATCTTGTATTAACTTTTCCACGTAAACTAGGAGATCGGTGGTAGAATGCCCTGATCGAAAAGCTGCCTGATAGGGATTTCATAACCCTCGGTATTCCATTACTGTTACCAGTCTGTAATTTATCAGTCTTTCATAAACCTTTCCCAGACAACTCGTTAAGGATATCGGTCGATAACTTTTTGCGCACTGAGGGTCCTTGCCTAATTTCCTCACTGGCACTAAAATGGATGTCTTCCAGGCTCGAGGATAAAGACATTTCGACCAAAGCTCATTATATAGCTTCAGCAGATGATGTCTACCGGATTGGGGCAAATGAGTTATGATCTCATTGGTTACGTCGTCCGCACCTGGGGATTTTTTATGAGCTAGTGATCTTATGGCTAAATCCAATTCTGGGAGAGTGAAAGGAACATTATAAGGTTCCGAGCAAGGCGTTGGAGGTGTAAAACCAAATATGGTGTCACTGGGAGATTGGATGCATCTTCTTATTTCGGGAGCGTAGCTATCAGCTGATGATACTCGAGCGTATTGATCCGCAAGGCACTCAGCTACCTCTTCAGGATCACATCGCCGGTTTCCCTCGTCATCGATTAGAAAAGACGGGCACCCAGCGTTCGGATGGCCTTTCAATGTTTGAATTTTCCGCCACACAGATGTTGACGAAGCGCTGGCAGTTAGGGACGAGACGTATTGTCTCCAGGACTGCGATTTCGCTTCTCGTTTTAATCTGCGTTCACGCGCCCGATGCTTTTTGAACTCAATTAGGTTATCTAGAGTCGCATTCCTTTTGAGCTGATTCAGCTTCCGTTTTTTTAATCGATTCGCTAGTGATATCTCTCTCGTCCACCAAGGCACTGGGGCTCTTCGAGTGTTATTTCCTTTGCGAGGGATAGCTTGCCCAGCTGCCATGTCGAGCGTTTCTGTGGTATTTCCGACATCAACGTCCACGTCACCAGTGAGCTCTTTAAATTCCAGCACTGCTCCAAATTTCTCCCAATCAGCCAAATCGAAATTCCAACGGTCGGGGCACTTTGGGCTAGACCGTGTACTATTATGTCGCAATAAGATCGGAAAATGATCTGAGTGGTGCAGGTCATCCAGAGGACTCCATTCAAAGGATGTTGAGATTGCCATACTGCAGATACTAAGGTCTATAGCATCAAAACTCCCTGAGCTGGAAGTGAAATGAGTTGGTGACGCGTCATTTAGAACCATAAGATTTAATTCAGTCATTATCGATTCCAATAGAGTACCTACAGGGGTCGTTCGACGCGAGCCCCATGCGGTGTTATGTGCATTGGTATCGCTCAAAATCATAACTGGGGATGGTAAGCGTTGAAAAAGCTCTTTCAAATCATTAGGTCTCCACGAGACATCAGGAAGATAAAGCGAAACCAGAGTAAGTGCAATTGGCACATTAATGCGAATACATATAGCTTAAAGTGGGGTATCAATTTGCAGCACTTCTGCATGCACCG
This sequence comes from Corythucha ciliata, assembly GCA_038030265.1. Lineage (NCBI taxonomy): Eukaryota > Metazoa > Arthropoda > Insecta > Hemiptera > Tingidae > Corythucha > Corythucha ciliata. The sequence continues at coordinate 62,869,185 of CM075938.1, forward strand.
TGTCCATCACATAAATTGCTACTCCACCATGCCGTCTTCCTCCTCGGTCAACAGTTACTGATTTATGGAACAAGCTGTAACCACTTATATCACGTGTAATGGTAGGGCTGAAATGGGTTTCTTGAATGCACATCGCAATCGGACTGTATTTGGCAATCAAAGAGGCCAGTTCATCCGCTTTGCTGTGTAAACCCCTCATATTCCATTGTAAAAAGTAATTATCAGTGTTCATTACAAAACGTTAAGATGACCTAAATCTACTTCCTTCTGCCCTTCCTCCTCTGCTCTTCCCAACTCCCTCGTCTTCTTCCTTTTTCCCATCCCTTCCCTTTTTTTTCTGGCGGATCATCTTTGCCGCTTTCTCCATTGTTATCACAAGGAGCTTGGGGGGAACCTTTTTTGGATATATCCTCTACACTTCCTTTTTCTTCACTGGGAAGGCTGGTGTCGCCTATACTATGGGTAGGGAGATCATGTGGGCTCATCGTCAGAGACGGAAGGTCATTATGTTCTGCCTTGTTTTTCAATGCAGCTTTCGCCTTCTTCTTGTCTTTCTCTGAGAGCACTTTCTCCCATCCCTCCTCTTCTAGCTCCTTGTATATTTCCTGAGACGTCATCTCACCGAGGGGATCCCCTCCTTTGAGATGTCCTGGCTCTTCCCCGCTTCCCAAAAGGCCACTCTGAGTAGCCTTCTCTAGGTCAGTTACTAGTGGGACAAGCCCCTGTGACACTTTTTGGGCAATTTCTTCCTCCCTGGACATTACCCCTGCCACATCGTTCGTCACATCATCATGCCTCTTCTCTATGAGATTTGGGCCTCTCATTACACTTCTAGACAGCTGGGACCTCGGGGGCACTAGCCGATGCTGACTACCCCTCCAAATATCCTGTCCTTTCGGCTGAATTCTTGCTTTCTCACGGTACGATATGCCTTCCTTTACTACTGAGTTGCTGCTAACATACGTTCTGGCTTGAAAATAACTTAAATTCAATTCCGCTCTCACTTTTTGAACTTCCATTTCAAGGTTGAATACCGGGCATTTCCGGTCTCTTGCACTATGCATTCCCTCACAATTCGCACAAACCGGAGGTTCTGCGCATGGCTCCTCCTTATTCTGGGCAGTACCACTGTAACATATAGAATCTCTCACCCTACATGCCTGCGAGACATGACCAAATTTTTGGCACTTAAAGCAGCGAAGGGGCATATTCACATATGGTCTCACTTTGAAACGTTGGTACGCTACCTCAATGATATCAGGTAATTTTTTACCTTTGAAGGTTAGCACAACCGTCCCCAGTTTTTCCTCAGTTTCCCCAACTTTCCTTGTCATGCTCCTTACCGATATCACGTTGTAAGGCACAAGGGATTCCTTAATTTCTTCGTCTGTAGCGTATTTGAGGTCTTTTGAAGAAATTACCCCTCGCACAGTGTTTAGTCTCTCCGGCGCTTTCGTCTCAACAGATACTTCTCCGAACTTTTCGAGGATTTTAAGTGTTTCGCTTTGCTATTTAGTAAGCACTTTTACTAGCAAGTTCCCATTCGCTGTTTTCTTAACGCTTTTAACTTTCCCTATTGCCTTGTCAATTTCCTTCGCAATGAGGAAAGGAGAAACTTTCTCGAACGAACCTTCAGTTCTTCGAATAGTAACGAATCGATCCCAGCACTCCTGTATTAATTTCAGAGAATTTTCTCCCACCACAGTGCTACTGCTAGTCATCTTGGGGTTAAGTTTCCTTCTAGCTTTCCTAGGGGGCGAAACTTTTCCTGAGGGGTTTTCATACGGGTCGATAGTAAATTCTTTTCTTTTTCTTAATCCACCGTTTTGGTTCTCGGAGTCAATTACCATTTGATTGTCGCTGTCAATGTTGCTAGATTCGTCCAAACTGTCGTTACCTCTATTTTTTCTCAAGTTCCAAATCTTTTTTATTCTTTTGTCTAGGTACGGTGTACGAACTATAAATTCTGCCAAACTCTCAGGTCTAGATGGTGCATTAACCATTCTTTGGCTCAGAGAGCTAGAGGAGACCGACTCTCCCTCGCTCCTATCATCGCCAGGTTTTCCGATTTGGACCATCGCTGTCGGATCGCCAGAGTCCCCAGGGAGTCCCTGACTTCCAACCCGATACGCTGGTACGTAGGTAACCAACGCGTTGTCCATAGAATTACTCAAAGACTCGCCAAGGTCGCCCTGCGGGGCCTGATCACCCGCAGGATTATCAATTGTCAATCCGGCTTTATTTGCATTATTAGGATCCATTGATTTTTGAATGTGCGTTTTATACCTGCCGCCAGGGTCGGGTGAGACTTCTCAAACCCTACGTTCCAGATAGTCCTGTCCAAGCCAGTCAGCGTCAATAATCCAAGTACTCATGGGTTGGGCAACGGGATGCGAGGGTAACGGGAAGAGGCTCAAGGGCCTTTAGGGGATAGGCAAGGAGTTGGGAGTTGCCCCTTCACCTAAGCTACAGACCCCGGGATTGCCACACCCGTATTGTCGCCGAAGCTACAATCTGTGAAGTTCGCGGTGCCTGTGGTTGACGAGACCCGACTCCCGGCTTTTCTGTAGGGGTGTGCTCCCTTAGACGGCTGCCTTCCCTGGCTAACGGGTCCGCCTCCCCGCCTCTTTTAGTCGCCTTTTACGACACGCAGAGGATACGGTGGGTGTATTCTAAAACCTCCACCCCCACCCACATTATTATATTATTATTATTATTATTATTATTATTATTTTTTAGGCATTGACTACTGAGGCCATAAGCCTTCACGCAAGTAGGCATTTCAATTACATTCTATATTCTCTGTTCTGCGTCTGTCAGCCTCCGCTCATGGCTTCAAGCGCATTATTATTATTATTATTATTTGAAACAAGATGATCATGTTCCGCTACGAATGTTCCAGGCATAATCCTTTTGAACCCACCTAAGGATAATCGAATCATATAGTAACAGAATATTAGGATTTATTATTTAATAAGTATATAAGGTATTAAGGTTATTGGACGGACCAGCGTCATCGGTTTCGTTTCTTGAAAAAAAAAAAAAAAAAAAAAAAATGCAAAGGTTTCCGTTTCACCATCCATCTCACCCACTCGATCCCTATCCACACTCAAACATTAAAAGTTTGTACCCTGTTCTTATTATGATGTGTGCTTGTGTGGTGTTGATCGGTAAAGTTCGTGTCAGTGGGTTTAGTGGTGGGAGGTCTTCGACTCTCCGATTCGTCATTTTGCTCGCCTCTCTACGACAGACGCGGGAACGGGAACTCTTTCTTAACTTTCTGGTTCTTTCTACAAGCACAAATCAACGTGGCTCGAGCCCATGTAGTTTTTCTCGCGTTTTTCTTCTCGAATTTTCTTCGGGCACGCCTAAAATTGGAAAACGTCACATCATTTGATTTGTAGGTAAGGCGACAATTTGCTTGTTAACCTTTAAATCTGATTGTACATGTTTGTTTAATATAATTTGCAGGTGCAAGTTTCACGACTAATTCGTCACTAATTGGTCCTACGTCGATATTTATTTTTCTGCCTGTCAACTTTTCTCAGCGACCAATTTTCGGTGGTCGAGCCAGTAGTTACAAGTAATAAACTGAAGTAAAGTGTGTGTTTCGGATTGTACGATAATTGTGGGATTTTGTTTTCAGGCCCGCGTCGTCTATGTCCCATCGCCGCGTCGTATTATTTTCTTGGCGTTCTGTTAGTGTGTTGTTGTTTCTCAGCGTGTTTTTTTTTTTTTTTTTTTTGTAGTGTCAGTATTTTTTCATTCGTTTCCAAATTGTATGCATCATAAATTAAAAATAAAGTAAAATAATTCTGTTCCGTGCGAATATTCTTTTGGAACATTTACGGAATATATACAACATGTCCCGTTTGGACCTCCTTACAATATTCGTACCCGACACTATATATCTGAATATTCTGGAGCGATTCTAAAAAAACATTCTTTGAACGTTCAAACTTATCGTTCTGAATATATTCCACGAATCTTCTAGTAGAATATTCCGTTGGAACATTCACGGTTTATATACAACCTGTCCCGTCTGGACCTCCATACAATATTCGCAAAAAAACCAATATCTTCCACGAATATTCTTGGAAAAAAGGTAAATTCCAAAAAGATAATCAAGGAACATTCGGGTAATATTTCCTTGCTATCTGGGTCGCTTCACGTCAACTCGTCTTCATATCGATTCGTACTCTCGTCGACTCGTCTTCACGTTGACTCGTCTTCTCGTCCACCGCCTTCACGTCAACCGCTTTCCCGTCTTCGCCTCCCGTCACCCCGTCTCGGCTCATTGGCACGTTTCCGACAAACGACATCACGGCCTGTTGACCCGGCGCCCTCTACACGTCGACCCGGCGTGAGTACTTGATGCGAACAGTTACCCCCCCCCCTCTTCTTTTTTGTCTTTAAACCCTCCCTTCCCGCTGAGTTTCCGTCCTCATCCCCGATAGTTTTCTAAGTTCTTTTAATATATTTATAGGAATAAATTTTGCGTTTCAATTTTTCGATTTATTTATTTTCCCCCAGTTTTCCTCCTCTCGCTTAACGTACCCCGAGTCAAAAGAGAGTAAAACGGAGCAGAGGGTACTAATGTACCACAAAGAGCAATTTGCCCAGCTCCAGTGGGAGGGGGGAATCTGCTGTCCACCCCCTCTCTTTAGATCCGCTGCTTATTTGGAATTAATTCATAAGGGGGCCAAATTTGAAAGTTATTTTTGGAATAATATTATTGAGGAGGGGTGGGGTGAATAAGTAATAAAAATTGTAGTGGTTCACCTCAATTGTTCTCTCAACCTCTGCAAGCTTTCTTACCGCGTATTTGTTTGTACCGGGTGGTCAAATATGATACGTAATTCTTGTCGTTCATTAATGAACGGTTCATACTTCTCTGATAAAGTCCCTTCTTAATCGAGAATTCACAGCGCTCTTTAAACAAAAATGATTTGCTTGGTACCAATATAAATAATATTTCTCACAAATTAGGTTTTTTACTACCATGTCCAGAAAGACGGGGCCCGTAAGGAAAGAAGTATGGTGCTCGTGGAAAATAACTATAACTAAATAACTAACTATAACTGAGCATAAATAACTATAATCAGCCATAATCTGCAAACGCAGGAGTTGTATTTTATCGTTCCGAAAAGTTCAAGCTCTCCAATGAATGGTTCATTTTTTGGTGGAATTAGCAAAAATATCCATTAAATAATATTGAAAAATATTTAGGTAATACTCATAAAAGTATATTTACATAATATTCTACGATGTTATATCAACAATATTTCCGCCTACTCAAAAAAAGAGTATTTTAAAAATATTTTAATCAGATTCGTTTGAAAATATTCGTTCAAAAATATTATTTTCATATTAAACAATATTATGATACGAACATTAACGATGAATGAAAAATTAATATTCTTAAAATATTTTTTTGAGATTCTGAATATTGTCTGAATGTTCGAATATTTTCTGAATGTTTAGAAAATATTATCATGCTGCTTGGACCTGGTGTCTCACTCTGTAGGCTCTTTTTGTTACTGCAGCCTGGATTTTCATATTTACCGTTGGAAGTATTTCGTGATCTATTATTCCTTTTACGTTTGCACTGTAAAATTCCTCGGAGATTGCCGAAATCTGGGACCCAGAATCGACTAGTGCGGAGGTGTTGATTTGACCAACTTGACAGCTTGGTTTGAGGACTAATAATCAGTATAATTTTGAGGTTTTGACCCTGGTGGCTCCTGCGGAGTTTTTGTGTAGGAGTGCCCGCGTGCCAAATTTGGTCGAGATCCGACAACAGTGGAAGGGGGCACTTCTTTTTTTTGGTCAGCAGATTAGGCCAACCAGGGTAACCAAATTGCGCTGATTTTTACGCTTTTAAAAGCCGAAATTTCTGGGGTTTGTTCCATCAAAAAACCAATTTTCGTAAGTTTTGCTCTTTCATCTAAAGAACTTTTACTGTCTTTGGCTCTTTCAGAGCCCAATTTCGTGGACTATAGGCTCCTTTGAAACCAAATTTCGTGACTTTAGCTATTTATAAAATCAGCTTCGGGTTCGATTATAATTCCGAGAAACTAATTTGGCAGACGGAAAAAAAGGTTTTGATTTGGCGCTTTTAACCTCCAATTTCGCTCTTCCATAACCAAATGTTTCACATTTGACACCGTAAAAGTCCAATGCCTCAATTTCTTGTTATTCCTTACCCCATAAGTTCGCAGATTTTCACGCTTTTAAAAACCAAATTAGCTGCACCCCAGGCGCTCGCTCACTTTTAGTTACACCACTGAAGACGTTACATCCCTATCATAAACGAGCACAAATCTTCAGTCAACAATAATTTCAATGTTATACTGATCAACGATTAGTCTATTGTTCAACAATAAATAGTTGGTTCAGACTATACTTATTTTCTCATAAGTGTCAAAACTATTGACCTGATTTTCAAATGAATTAAAACTAATTGATTTATCTATGCTGAATTTAAACAAACAAGGAAATACATTTTTGCAACTTTTCTAATGATGGAGGGAGAAGAATGGATTAACTCATTTTTTTTTTATAGTGTGAGAGTTTTCCATTAAATTATTTGCTCAGTAACAAGAAATATCAATTAACGAATTGCACTCAAGGTGACAGCCTGTCGCAAGACCCGTAGTCGCGGTAAGGGTCTTCATTCTACATTATGTTGCCTATACCTATACTTTTGTTCTTATGACACTCAGCTCGCTATATTTAATTTTGGCATTTAAATAATCTGCTCGAAGTCTGACAAGCAAAACAATAATGGTCTTGCGACGAAATCCACTTTCACGTGCTTATATTATGTCCGTCATTCATTCATTTGTTTTTTCCAGAGGGACTTTACAAGGTCCCTCCAGGTCGACGAGAAACTGTATAAATAGTCTGATTTCCTATCCATTCCTTATTAAAATGTCTCTGTTTCTTCAAAAACTTGGACCTGTTTTCAAAATTTCGAGACTTTGCGGTCAGTTCCCCTTCAGCCGGTCCTTATTCTGGCCTATTCACTCTGTTCTTGTTTGTACTCTCTTTACACTGACAACCCCCATTTACCGTGCATATATCGTTTTCGCGATTGGGTTTAGCACGCTTCAGTCTCTCGTTAATTTCATACGTGGAATATTGGACAATGTTGTCATTTTAACTCATTTAGTTCAAACGCTTCGACCGGGTAACTTACGAAAAATTACGGACGACACGAAATTCGTTAGTTCGTCGGTTAAACGAGATAATTTTTATTTTTTAATTGGTGGCCAAGTTTTCCTGTTGGCCTATTATAGCTACATTGCAATCGTTATTGAAGTGATGGACTACCGAAGACCAATAGTTGCCGGGCATTACATGGTACTGATGGTTGTAGATATGTGTAGTCTTACTATTCCGATTCAATTCTGCTCTTTCCTGGAATTGTACGCGACTGAAATTCGCCTTTTAAAAACTCATCTTTCAAAGCGAATTTTCACTTCCATTTTCCGTCAAATTACCGTGATTCAGGCTGTGAAACGAGTCGAACGGTTTTACTCGCCTCAGATTCTGATTTTCTGCTCGAAAATTTTCACCTTCATCGTCTTCATGCTGTACTATGTCATCGAGGACTCGTCCAAACGAATTACCGTATACATTGGATTCCTTAATGCCATCTGGCAATTGGTGTTGTTGATGTGGATTTTATCTGCCTGCAATCTCGTTCAAAAAGAGGTAATTTATATCGAAAGCCATTACAGGAAAATAATCCACATCTCAAGCTAAACTTTTTTCGATTCTATTATAATAATTATGTTCCCCTTTACGATTGGCTTCTCTTCTCACACAGAAATCATAACATGATCGTGAGTATTTTCGCTTAGTAGCTTACCTTTAGTGTCCGCGCGCTCTGAGGACGCGGCGACTTCATTACAGTCAAATGCAGCAAAGATGCAGTATGGTGTACTCATCAATTCTTTAATAATTTACAGAGTGCGGTCTATTATGAGAAGCAAACAAATGGGTACAATGGAGTGCAAAATCCTATAACCGTACAGTGGCCTATCTCTTTTTCTTTTCGTGTTATTTTTGTATATGGTTATAATAAAAGTGCTTAAACTATACGAGGGCTAGTAAGTAAAGCATACCTACATCGTCACATCATCAGTCATAACTCGTTGGGGTGCGTCCACATTCAGCGATTCAAGTCACAACTTAAACTTCAGTTGTGACTTGTGGCGACTGCTGTCGAGCAGCCGAAACAGGCTCGTGTCATTGACGCATCAAAATTATGGAACAGTGACGGTGGCTTGGCGGCGAGGCTTTAATGTTAAGAGATTATAGGTGTATAAGTGTACTGCAGTAGTTGTGGCTTATTTAGTCGCTAAATCGTCCTTATAATTTTAGCCGTGAATTAGCGAATTTGCTCACTTCTATCCACGAAATAGCGATTTTTCATAATTTTTTCCGTGATTTAGCCATTTTTCTAAATTCTCGCCCTGAGTTAGCATTTTTCTCGATTTCAGACGCCATGAATTAAAGCCTTTTCTCTTTTAAGCGGGAACTTGGCCTATTTAAGAGCAGGGCATTAGCGTTTGTTTCTCAATTTAGCCGCAAATAGGTGTCAAAACCCCGGAATCTGTGATTTACTCTCCTTTCATCCAATATAGGCCAGTCAATATAAACATCAAACATCGCAAATATGCATGTAATTTTTTTTATTTTTGCATGTTGTTAGGGCCAATGAGAGTAGTTTATACTCAAGTTTGCAACCCTCAAAACCTTGTGCTCAACTCGTGGCACTCGAAAAACCAAGAAATTTCATCACTTTTTTCTCTTTTTTAAACAAAACTACCAGAAGAAAGCGCTTTTCGAGCATGATCACAGTATACATTGTTAAAGCCAATTAAATTTGCTACAATTAAAGCCCAGACCGAGCATCCTGGGTCTGTTAGTTCAGGAAATACAATCAGTCAACAAAATACTTAATCTCGCCAAAAAGCGAGATTTTATTGGTAGGGTAACTTTTCAAGACCCGTAGCACTCAAATACCGGTGATTCGTACTTGGTTAAAAAAAAATGAGAGGGGAGGTTGTACGTCCAAAATGCAACAAAAAATGTCCTATGTCCTAAGGTCAGATTTCGATTCCTATCCGAGATAATCAATTTGTTGTTTTTAGCACATCACGGGTTTTCGCAACAAAAACAGGCGTAACATGGGAAGTAAGCGTCCTAGGTTAAATCCAACGACACCATTGAAAAGAGCACCCTTTTTCTGTGTGAGTAAAGACATTTTGTCCAATGATAGTGAAAGATTCTTTGAGTAAACTGGGAAAATATCAGGATATTTTAAAAAATGTCAGTTTTTGACAACTGTTCAAAGCTGGACTACATTGGCCATGGAGCTCCCAGCGCCGGGAAAATTCCTCTAAAACTGAGTGAAGTAACTTAGTTTAATACTTCATGCTTATTTTACTCCTGTCCTTCGCAATGTTTTGATAAAAATCCATTGTTATACCAAAAAATGAGGCAATTAAGCCCATTTTGAGTGCCTAAAAGAAGATACGAAAGCTATTCCAAGAATGGTTTTTTTCAGCTTATTCCACTTTTATTTGTCTTTCCTCATAGATTAGTGTAGTAAAAGTGAATTAAGCTGAAAAAAAAAGTTTTAGGAATGGCTCTTGATCTTCTTGTTCTTCTTCAGTTTGTTCACTCAGTTTTAGAGGAATTTTCCCGGCGCTGGGAGCACCATGGCCAATGTAGTCTAGCTTTGAACAGTTGTCAAAAACTGACATTTTTTAAAATATCCTGATATTTTCCCAGTTTACTCAAAGAATCTTTCACTATCATTGGACAAAATGTCTTTACTCACACAGAAAAAAGGGTGCTCTTTTCAGTGGTGTCGTTGGATTTAACCTAGGGCGCTTACTTCCCATGTTACACCTGTTTTTGTTGCGAAAACCCGTGATGTGCCAAAAACAACAAATTGATTATCTCGGCTAGGAAACGAAATCTGACCTTAGGACATAGGACATTTTTTGTTGCATTTTGGACGTACAGCCTCCCCTCTCATTTTTTTTTTTTTTAACCAAGTACGAATCACCGGTATTTGAGTGCTACGGGTCTTGAAAAGTTACCCTACCAATGAAATCTCGCTTTTTGGCGAGATTAAGTATTTTGTTGACTGGTTGTATTTCCTGAACTAACAGACCCAAGATGCTCGGGCTGGGCTTTAATTGTAGCATATTTAGTTGGCTTTAACAATGTTTTTTAGCCAAGTTTTTGCGAAATCCCAACAATACATAGGGCATTCATTACAACACTCGTCCCGTGGACCGCCAGAATCGCCCCCTCCAGAAGGATTTCTAGGTAAACGCCCCTGTCCTGAATTGGAGAAGGAGAGGAGAATTTACAGAGAGACAACCGTATGAAGAAGGAGGTGGATTCAGTCATATCTGTAGAGTTATTTGTGGTGATTTTTATTAATTGCTGCAAAAAATGGGCATATGTATTATCAAAACAAGTGCTCCCAGTTTGGTGATGCTTTTATGACGACCTCGAGGATTGATACTGCTTCCATCGTCCATCCTTTTGGCCAATTTTCCGCGGATGTAAAAAATGACCTCATTTTGAAAAAAAAAAAATGTAGGGCGAAAATGAGATAAATATTCGCTCCTAGATATCACTCACAAAATCAAATCTGAATTAAAAAAAAAAGATAAGCCCTATCCGAATCGCGCTCCTATTTTTGGAGTATGTATTACCAAATGTTTTTCTGTTCATAACCGAACATTAAGACCCGTTTTCACTAACTTAGTTTAGAATTGATCGCGATTAGTTGCCATTAGCGACCATAATATTCCTGATACAAAATGCTATTGTAATCGTGATTAGTCGTTGATCGGCGTTGGTGAAAACGGACCTAAGTAAACTCAAATTTCTAATCGGTGGTTACTGGATTGGTAATGGATCATCGAAGTTTTTTTTTAAACGCACCAGGCATTTTTTTTTTCTTTCTTTCTTTTCAAATTAAACATGCAACTCCACTTCCATGAAGTGGCGAAGAACGCGTGACGTGGGGTTCACGTTGGATAAACCCTTCGAGTTGAGCCTCTAAACGGTAGACTCCTTCGTTCTTTTGCTCTTTAAGTTTTGCTGTTATTTGTTAGTTTTTACAGTTATCACACATAGGATACACTTGACATAAAAATGCATATACTAACAAACGATAAAATGAGTTCGTTCGATAAGGGAAAAAATAGCACTTGTGAATATGACTATATACCCTTCCCTATCCCTAAACGAGCTCGGCTTTCAACAGCAACGAATTGATATTATACTGTGACGATGGAAGAGTCGCTCTCCACTTCTTTCAATCCAAAAAGTAAGTTATTATTTTTTAAAGAAAGTTAAACAATCCAGTATAAGATGATCTTTGCGGGGCATGCGTGTTTAGGCTCCATCGGCTACCGCCATGGACAGGTACTCATACTATTTGGAGGAATGCTTTTCTCGTACACTCATCGTGTGAATCTATCAGTGGCCATAGTCGCGATGACGTCTAATTCCACCAATTCAGAGGCCCCAGTAATAGGATAGGTATCCATCCCACCGCCAATTCAAAACTTTTAAATATTTAATTCCCCAAGACAGTCGAATGGGATTCTAGTCAAAAAGGGATACTTCTGGGCATGTTTTTCTACGGCTACATGGTGGCGAACATTCCCGCTGGAATACTTGTGAACAAGTTCAGTCCAAGAGTGGTCCTGAGCGTAGCCGGCATCCTGAGCGGGTTGATTAACATGATGTTCCCCCTGATTGCCGTTCACCTTGGATTTTTTGCGTGTTGCGCCAGCCGTGTGATAATTGGATTTTTACAGGTAATATGGAAAGGACATTTCGGACCTCATCACTTCTTTCCAACAATGTCACCTGCAAGACTAAAACCATTTTGAATAAAGAAATGAAGCAGGAATACTAGTTCCCCCACCGTCACTTTTTTTTTTATGAATAGGGATCATTCATCCCCGGAATTTTTGCTCATTTGGCTAAGTGGTCTATGCCAGCCGAAAGAGGACGATTTCACTCAATTATTTCAAGCGGTGAGTGTAAACAAAATTGTATCTGTTTTTTGCTACACTAAAGCCCTGTTTACACAGCAAAGAAAAATACCTAATAACTTGTTTCACATTTTAAATAAATTAATGTCATGTGAAATTGTCAAGGTAATTCTTTGGGCTCCTTTCTGATGTTCAGTTCAGGAGGGCTAATCGCTGCGAGTTCTCTGGGATGGCCGGCAATCTTTTACATATCCGGTAAAATTTAGATTTGTAAGGATATTCAATGTCTTACCTTCCGACTCTATAATGCTGTTCTCCTAAAAAGGGGTTTGCATAATTATTTGGAGCATTCTGTGTGTGTGGCTGGCTGTGGATACTCCGAGGGAGCACAGACGAATCTCAAGAAACGAGTTACTTTGCATTGAAGAATCAATAAACGCAACAGTAGGAAACAGCAAGGTACCCGTTTTGTGGTGAAAACAAAATTAGCGTTATAGGTGTAAGATTGTGATTAAACCAAAAATAGAATATGACCATACCGTACGTCTCGATACTTTTGTCAAAACGGCTCTGGGCTTCCATCAGTGCATCTTTCTCTTTTTTCTGGGGCTACTGGATGCTTCAAACGATGCTTCCCACTTTTATGAACGCGGTGTTACATTTTGAAATAGCCGAGAATGGTTTACTGTCTGCCCTTCCCAATCTGGGAATGTTCATTTCGTGTCTTGCGTTTCCTGTTCTTGACAGTCTTGCTGGGAGATATTGTAATTTTCCACTTGTCTTCTATAGAAAGTTCTGGAGCACAATATGTACGTTACTACTGAAGGTTAAAAATATGAACTCTTATAGGCTAATATAAACTCTTGCTCGTCACTATTTCCAGCCCTTTACGGAGGAGTGATTTCTTTCACAACCCTCGCTTTCATACAACCTAGAACTATCACTGTCGAGACCATTTTGATCGTAGCAACGACGCTCTCGGCCGGAACGCACGGTAGCAGCGCGTGCAACGTGCTCGACTTGACGACGAATTTCGCCGGAGCAGCCGGTGGACTGTACAATGGGATGTGGAATTTAGCTTCGCTTCTCGCTCCGACGATTACAGGTTTCATGATCACTCATGAAGTGAGTCGAGTGGTCTTTTTCGAATGCGAATATATCATGACCATGTTCAATATAATTTTTCGTGTTTCAGTCGAGCGTGACTGAGTGGCAGGCTGTCTTCTTGACTTCGGCCGTTATTTACTTCGTAGGTAATACAATATTTCTCATCTTTGGGTCAGTTAAAAAACAGAAATGGGATCAACCGAAAATAGCGGGAATTTATGAGACTGATCAGAGCTGTAAAGCGCTACCATCCTCTAGTCCTTGACTAAAAGCTGTTTTTATGCATAAGCGCATTTCGCGAATAACGTGTGAGCATAATACATTTTTTTTTATAACAAAAGTTCGTATTTTTAAACAACAAAAACAACAACCCGCGAAATGGCCGAACTTGCGAGTTTTGTTAATTTTGTTCACGAAACATAAAGCCGTGAAATGAACGAACTCTTTGGTTTCTTTCGATTTTGTCAGCTGAGAACCCAAAATTGAGATTTTTAAAAATGTACTCCATCCCCCGAAATATTCCTAGTTGCGGCTTTCCGAAACCTAAGGGCCGGTGCACACGAGCGATAAGTGTCGCGTGGTCGTCGCGACAATTATCGCTGCGACCATTTATTTTTCGATGCACACGAGCGACAAGTGTCGCAGTGACCGGCGATATTTACCGCCGCGACAGTTTTAGTATAATTATGTTTACGTAGCAACGGCGCATACACCCAAAACTCAGACAGTTTTTCGCTAGCTATCGTTCGCAATGGACCCCCGAACAACGCAAAAAGAAAGTTATACCTTCAATTTTAGCTTACAAGTACCTCAATAGGAAATTAGAATCAAAAAGAAAGTACTGGGTTCATCCGTACAACCTTGAAAGATCCGTGAAGGAGGCTTTCAATTCATGCTTTAATGGACCTCAGACAAGACAATGAAAAAATTTTCAATTACTTTCGGATAATATTTATTGATATTTATTAATATTAATATTTATTGATAAGTAACATACAAATAACATCCGCCAGTGAAACCCCAATTTATCGGGCTTTCGACAGCTATAATTTTCTCTGCTATGGTGAATGTGGCAGTCACCGTTGAGTTTGGGCTTTCGATCTAGGATTTGGGCTATCGAAGTAACGTGTATAGTCACTGAAAGGCCACTTGGGCTTGGGGAAAGCCTCCCTCATAGAAGCATACAATATCATGCGCATGGGTCGCGAATAAATTATAACCGAATTTAGTGGGTCGCGAGCCGCAAAAGGTTGAAAACCACTGCTCTAGTGTGTATAGGCTGTTATATTGTTGATTCATAACAAGAAACATTACCGGCGAAACCAGCCGAAACATTTTTTTTTCTTTTTTTTTTTCGTGTAATGACATACCACGATAGTCTGGAGCCGCCTTTAGGTTAAGAATGACTCCTAGGCGGAACACAGCGTAAGCTAGTCCGCCACTCCGCCCGGGCCACAAATGACGATAATTGTGCTACACGGGCTGTATAAGTTGAATGTGAAGAAACAATAAAAAATAAAATAAAACACTCCTCTGCTTAAGCCATTTAGAGTCTCGTCACTCATACGATACCTCGAATCGCGGCAGAGATACCCAGGAAAAGGAAAAAGCTCTCTCAGACGTAATCGACAGCCGTCAGAGGGACAGTCGATATAGATACTCATAGAACGACGTGAGGTATTTCTCTGTCACATCAGCCATTAAGAGGTGCCAAAGGCGGCTCCACACATGCGGTATTCGACGAGCATCTTATTCGCCTAGCACCGAGCAGATGCTCGTCGATTTCCTAGTGGTGTGGAGGGGTGCTCGGTAGTCGGTACTTGGCGAATGCCGACTACTCGTTCTCGGGGATGCTCTGGCCAGTGTCGGTTTTTTGCCCACTTCAAAGGAGACGAATATAGGAGGCTAGCAATGCGCGGAACGAACTCCGAATGTGTGGATCAACGAGCTCACCACTCGCCGATTACCTAGACGAGTAGCTCGGCATCCGCCGAGTTGCCCCGATGTGCCAGTACTGTTGTTTTGCATTGGGCTCAGCTATAGCAAAACGCAATTAAAGAGGGACCAGGCCTAGCAGAATAGAGCGCTTCGCCTCATAACGGGAGCGCCAAGGTTCGCCAAAAACACTGTTCTCCACAGCTACCTTGACATTCCCACAGTTGAATAAGTCAGCAAAACAACCATAACACCTGGACACCAGAGGGAGCCGGACCTGCTCAACTGAACGGTGATCTTATTGTCTGATTTAATCATTGTTATACCTAATTATGAATTGTTACCTAATATTAACTTAACAACTTGGAAGTGTTATTGGACAGAAACCCTCCCTCAAGTTCCATTATAGTACTCCTGCACAAAATTAAGACCCCAATTCCTAGTAAGCCCATCACATAGTATTGTAATATTGCAAGTATTTAAAAAATAAATAAATAAAAAAGTAGAAAGGTATACATATATTTTCACCCCCCAGCATTCGGAACTGAAAAATATTGCGAGATCCCACGGACCATCAATGCCAATGAGAGATTGCGAACCCTAGTATAGTAGAGATGCAACAAGCCTTTGGAGAATACAGATAATATCCCCTAGTAGGTAGGGCCTATTTGTACCTCCAGAATGGTGTTGCGTTCACCTGGTATAAAAGCTAGGTTTTCAAGTATTGAGTGGTGAAAATAAAGTCGCGCGACCCCCAGGAACTTGCGACAGCATTTCGAGTGTCGCCAGCGATAATTGGTCGCCGCGACACGTGTACATTGCCCATTGAATTATATGTTTCTCTGCGGTCGCGGCGATTGAGAAAAGGCGATGATTTCAAGCTAAAATTACGACAATGCGCCCATTCGCGTTGATTCGTAGCTAAAAGTGCTTACTCGCTGATAAAATTGAGAAAAAACACTTAATTCGCGGTTGAAATTGAGAAAACCCGCTAATTCACGGCTAAAATAATTGGAATAGCGCTGGTTCGCGGCTAAAAGTGCACAAAAGTGTTAATTCGCTGATAGAATTAAGAAAAAGCGCTAATTCGGGGTTCCTGATGGAGGCGACTTCTTCTCTAAAATGGAGAAGAATCTTATTTAAAAAAATTATACTTTATTGTATATTACGTATTGTATTTTTTATTATTATTTAGACGCTATGAGGCTTCATAGATTTTATTATTTAGACGCTATATGGGGCTTCATAGATTTTTGCCCCTGGCCACGATAATGGATGTATATGTATAGGTCCACCACTGCAACCGAGAGGACCCACCGTCCATCTTGGGGGAAGAAAATTGATGAAAGTCTACGTGAGTGGAGGTGGAAGTGGAAATATAATTGAGAAGCCCAAAGAGGTGTTTGAAGCGATGCGAAATTATCCCCTAGCAAGTTGGGGCTATCAATACCCCAAAATGGCGGTGTGTTCACCTGGTTTATAGTTTCTCCATTATGATCCTTTCAAAAACAAAATTTAGCGGGCTCGGCCACTTCCCAAGCCCCAATTTGGCGGATAATTGACTAAACAAAACCAAATTTAGCGGGTTTCGCTCACTCAAAATCCCAATTTCACGCGGTTATATGACTCTTTAAAAAATAAAAAACTATTTCGCGTATTTCGGGCCACGAGAAACAAAGGATTTCACAGTTCACACCTTAAAAATCAAAATCTCCAAGGTATTACCTCATTTCAAAGAGGAATTTTGCGGACTGCCTACGTATTCATAAAAAAAAACAATAATAATAATAATAATAATAATAATAATAATAAAATAATTTTGCGAGGATGGCCGGTTCAAAAAGTCAATTCTTCGAAAATGAAATTTCGCGGGTGTTAAAACCGCAATATCACGCTCATTAAAAATCCAATTCCACATCGTGGGGCTTTTCCACCGAGAAACCCAATTTCCAGGGTTCCGCTCATCACTCGAAAAACCAATTTCCCGGGTCATTTCCTTTCAAATACAACACTTTGCAAGATTGGCCCTCTCAACACATTCAAAATACCGCGGAATCCGCTCGCAAGTAACGTATGCGGGGGCTGTACACATAGCCTGACCTGTACATGATATAAATGGTGAGGGAGGGGGGATACAATATGTACTACTTTTTGCCTTAGCCAATACGGTCACCATACTTATAGCACTAAAACTATGCCAGGACCCGGGGGGGAGTGTGTGTGTGAGAGAGAGAGAGAGAGAGAGAGAGAGAGAGAGAGAAAGAATAGGAAGCTATAATAAATATGCCGGGATATAGTGTAAGAGGTTTTTGCCGAAACATTTATAGATACTGTGGCCTTTTTCGTTTGTTTGTTTCATTTTACTGACCATAAAGAACTACAAAAATAGAAGAAACGATAAAGTACACAAAAATACAATCCTCAAATCTGTGTTGAAGGGCAGGAAATTGTACAGGAGAAAAGGAACGATTTGGGGCATAAGTGGAACAGCCCAGAGGACCGGAAAATTATTCCTTGTGCGCCAGAGCCGCAATATTGTCAAGATTTACGTATGCAACTATAGGGAAACGATTGCCGCTTTATCTTATAAGCGCGCAAATTTCATTGGAAAATGAAAATACAACTGATGCTACGGTTAACTTAGGTCATCCATAAGCGTCTATCGCGACGAAGAGACTTGACACACTTTAATTATGATAAATTTTTGAATAGGATGTCCTCACCCTCTCACCACCACCACCAGGGCCATTCACACATCCGTAAAGAAAAGATAGAGTTACATCAACTCATTCCTTTTATTGAAATAATCTCTTTGCATTCCATTAAAATCGTTAACTCTTAACTGCCATGGTTGATCAGAATCGAATGTGTTTACAATCATGTTATTCTTACTCAACCAACTCGTTTATTGGAAGGAGTTAACTGTTGTTGTTTTTTTTTCTTTTTAATTACACCGCACGTTGAGATTGAGCACCTCGCAAGTAGTCTCAGTGAAAAAGTGTTCTCAGAAGAACGAGGAGGAAATAAATACAAGGGGGAAAATACATTGTTCTCTTGTTCGTGATGATTTCGGACGCAAAGGAAAATACGCTGATGACCACTGACTCGACTAGGCCAGTGAAACCAAAAGGTAGGCGGTGAAAATTCTGGATGCCTAGAAAAAATGTGACCTAGTGACACGTTTTATCACGGCTATGTAATTTAAAAGTCGGGCACATTTAAAAGTTTCAAGGTCTTTGCTTGATTTTAATTAGTGCCCGTGGCATTTAGTTAAAAGCTCATATCATTGAAAGGCGGAAAATTTCCCAACAATATATTGTAGAACATGTTCCGTTACAAAACTGCAGGGTGGCTCGGTGTCAGGCACGCTCAAGCGTGTATAATGTTCCTCGGAGTTCTTCTGGCCTACTCCATGCGAGTCAATCTGTCTGTAGGCATCGTTGCCATGACCGACCCTTCGACAAACCCAAATTTTCAGGTAGGTACTTTTTTAAAATTAGTTTAACCTCGCCATTACACTCGTTTAAATTTACACATGGGGCACATCGGTTACATTTACGCTTGGTGGGGCTCCCGCACTAACGGAACTTGTGGAGAGGTCCCTTACATGTAACTCTCAGATTTTGGTCCCGAATTTTTGGATGGTAGGAGCAGTGGGGGATCCAAAAGGAAGGCTTTTAATCTCTAAATAATCAAGGAATATAAATTTTCGTCTCGTTAAATTATGGTAGGACCTACATAGTGATGGGTTTACACCGGGAAAATAAAATTTCGGGTTTTTTCCCTGGGAAAAAACCGAATTTGGGAAAATACTGGGTTTTTATCCGTTTTTCACTGAATGTTGCAACAGACTCAGCAAATGAATGATAAACAAACGACTATAGGTATTTATTGCACCCATAGAATCATACGAACTCTCTGTTTGCACAAAAATGGTTAAAATTCTAACCGTTACGGGAGACAAAGCTGAAGCCGAGCCTTGCCACCAAATATCCATTAATTTTTCTATTGGAATTCATCGCCAGAGGTTTCCTCGTTTGATGACGATGATGATGATTCAGATGCCGTTGCATCAGTTTCGTTGGACCTTTGAAAAATGAAGTGTGAATTTGCCTGCCGAACCTGTTTTCGGTATCCCAGCGTCCAAGAAGGTTTGAGGAGTCACTGCTTTCTGTTTTTGCTTCTTCGAAGATTTTGAATTTTCCAATTGTGGGACAGATAGGTCAGTTTTCCGGCTTGATCAGTCGTTAAACGGTGTTTTTTTGTTTTTTTTTGCTGTTCATTTAAGAAAACGTGCTAAAGGATCTTTCTGTCGCAGCTGATAAAATTCTAACCGCAACGGAAGACAAAGTTGAAGTCGAACAAAGTCCTTGCAACCAAACACTTGGCGTGACCGCCGAGGCACTTTCCCACAAAAATGTATCCCCCAGAGTCCATCCTTGGAACGATAGTTGGCCAAATCCACCATCGCTTTGTCGCGGCAGGTCTGTGTGGCAACCTTATGAATTTTTAATGCCTTCTATTTGCTCGTCTTGCTCAGCAGCGTCCCCTATGATGATGGGCCCAGAAGTGTCGCAGCGTAATGAATACTACTTTAAACGCTGGAGTCCATTCTGTCTTTCAGTTTTCGTAGAATCAGGGACTGTTCATTCTTGGAAAGTGACGACCGAGGTAAATTTTCAGCGAGCTTTAGCTCAATGTGGCGTAATGCGAGATGAATTATCTCTATGGAGCAGATAGAGACTTCTCAGAGTTGAGGGAAAGGTTACAAGAGGCTGCGCGAGGAAAAAAACTCACGCTTCGAGGCTGAATTCTCTAATTTCTGCAGTGATAAGTTCTAGTCTTTCACGCTCCTTTTACTCTCAGTCACTAAATCAAAAAACTATCGTTCCCTAACTCCTAACCCAGATTTTTTTTTTTTTTTTTTTTTAAGGAACTAGAAATTATCAAACCTTTAGGCTTTTTTTTTTACAAGGCACTTCCTTTCAAAGTGTTTTTCGTTGATAATGAAACGTGTAAAAAAAAAAACAACAACACAAAAAACGAGGCTAACCGCGGATGTTCTTGTCTTGGGGCGATTCGTAGGGATCGTTTGAACTTTCAACCTAGATCTTCTCTGACCTTCTTTTTTACAGAGGGCGGCGGCGAGTTGTCGGGTGGAGTTATCGGGTCGGTCAGTTGTGGAGGGGGTGGGGGAGGAGACATTTTTATTTTAAAATCTTGAATTTTCACTTTCTTTATTTTGCCCTGCACTTCGC
>CM075938.1:62890028-62936004 GCA_038030265.1 Corythucha ciliata
ATTAAACGCAATAACTAATTGTAAGAGCACATTGTTCGAAGACGACTAGACTGAGGTTACAACAGAGAGAGATAGAGAACGAGCTATAAACAAACAGTCTTACCACACCAATTATTCTATTATAAAAAATTCAACACTCTCCCTTAATGGAAGGATTGGTGCGGTCTTAAAAACTCGAAGTCGTATTTTTGTTAAAATCACACATTTAAGAATATACAAAAGTATCACAATTTCAAATTTAAGCCACAAATTCAAGTCTTTACAAAATTTATAATGTTTTTCGGGTCCCAGTGCTTTTGTTAGAATAAGTGGTACAAAACATGTCAAAGACATTGCTAATAAATTAAATAACTATTTCGCTACAATCGGTGCAAATTACGCCTCCAAACTAGGGGAGATAATAAGTTCTAATAATGGTAGCACTCACTCATCAAAAACTAACTCTTTTTTCATGTATCCCGTAACTTCAGAAGAGATTGGTAAAGCAGTAAACAGCCTGAAATCCTCCTCAAGCCCCGAGCTGGATAGCGTAAGTTCCATAATGATTGTTAGTAATTACGAGTCCTTAAAAATCCCTTTGGAGCATATGTACAATCTAAGTATAAGCCAAGGAATTTTTCCAGACGAATTTAAGACTGCGAAAATAATTCCCCTTTATAAAGGGGGTGTCACAGTAGATCCAAATAATTATCGTCCCATTTTACTATTGAGCAACTGTGCGAAGATTTTAGAGAAAATAGTTAAAGACCGCCTGGTGACATACCTAATTGGTAATAAGATCCTTAATAAAAATCAATATGGTTTTCAGCCTAAAAAGGGAGTGGAAAATGCGCTCTTTGAATTTACGAGTGATATTTATGATAAATTAGACCTAAATAAGAAGATAGACCTTATGTTCCTTGATATATCGAAAGCGTTCGATTGTGTTTGTAAACAAGAGCTGTGCGATAAATTAGAAAATATCGGCATTAGGGGAATAGTATTGCAGTGGTTCAAATCGTACCTTGAAAATCGTGCTCAGTTTGTTAGTATACAGGGTGCCTTGAGTGACAAAGCCCTCATCAATGATTATGGAGTGAGCCAAGGGACGTCTCTGGGCCCTATTTTATTTCTAATATACAGGGTGTTTCAGGAGGAATGATCAGGACTTTAACCAGTGATAGTACTAACTAGGACAAACCAAAATCGTCATATGAACCCAGGGTCGCAAACGCTTCCCTTCTAAGTTACAGGTATTTTTGTCATTTTTTGGCCAAACGCTCTCTTTTCGTCAATAACCATTTTTAGCGTCGCAGCTATTCGTATCAGAAGAAAACCGATGACGGTTTTGGAAAGAGCACAAAATTTCCGTTCAAGAAATGCTGTTGCAACTAGCTGACGCCATGTTTTAGTACTATCTTTTATTTTTTGAAAAAACCAAAAACCGTAAATTGTAATTTTACTGTTTCTTACAAAGAAGATTTTCCCACAAACTTCAGTGGCAAAGTCACGGTTAAGTTATTGATAAAACATGCCAGTATTGTAAGCTACAAAACGACTTTTTAAATTTCACAATCGATGCATTTTTCGTTGAGATATTGCATTTAACGTTCAGAAATCCCTGATCAGGTAGTCAAATTGAGCCACATAGCACCTACCTAAAAAAAATTGAAAACAGTCATTTCCCGAGTCAATCCTTGAATGTGCTCACGGAAATAATTTCGTGAAACTAATGCCCGGTGTTATTTTGTCAAATAATTACTACAAACTCCTCCCCACCCCACAAAAATAACCAAAATCACAGAAAAATGATTGAATAATGTGTATTGTGGACTATGGAATGAAGAAACTGGATGTAAACTGGGGAAGCCTACAACTTACTCGATGGATTGATTTTCGTATGTCTTTTGTCCCCCCCTCCCATCATAAAAAGTACGAATTTACAACTGTTTTCAGGGGATTGACAATTGTTACTTTTCTATGAGATGATTATTATTGTTTCAAAAGACTTACTAAGAGACACAATACATGGTTTTTCGTGCAGTGGAAGTTGTAATCTGGATTTAGATTCCATCCAGTTACGCGTGTTGTTGATTCCATCCCTCGTGAATGTAGCTTCGTCAGTGAAAAGAATAGTTGGGACTAAATGGCGGTTAGCGCCGAGCCATCGACAAAATTGTTATCGGAGAACTTCGTCGCCGTCGTGAAGGTTTTGCACTTTTCTCAGGTGATAAGGATGCATACCGTTAATGCGCAATGTCCGCCATACACGGGTATGGGGTATTCCGACTGCTCTTGATACTCTCCTAGTGCTTATGGAAAGATCCAGTGAGACTAGACGTAGGATTTCATCTTCTTCGTTTTGTTCATGATTCTCCTGAAGGTTTCCTCTTTCGGAGGTGATCCGAGCGATGTTCCTGTAGTACGAAAGGTGTCGAAAACTTGCCGAAAAACTCTAGGTGTGGGGATCGGTCGCTGTGGGAGTCGTCCACGATATTCGAGTTGAGCTCGAGCGGAATTCCCGTTGCAAAAGCCGTAAATAAAAACTATGTCCGCATACTCTGAATGGAAAAACAAATGCGGCGTAATGAAATAGTTAAGTTTTTTAAGCACACGAACGAATCTAAATCCAGATTACAACTTCCACTGCACGAAAAACCATGTATTGTGTCTCTTAGTAATTCTTTTGAAACAATAATAATCATCTCATAGAAAAGTAACAATTGTCAATCCCCAGAAAACAGTTGTAAATTCGTACTTTTTATGATGGGAGGGGGGGACAAAAGACATACGAAAATCAATCCATCGAGTAAGTTGTAGGCTTCCCCAGTTTACATCCAGTTTCTTCATTCCATAGTCCACAATACACATTATTCAATCATTTTTCTGAGATTTTGGTTATTTTTGTGGGGTGGGGAGGGGTTTGTAGTAATTATCTGACAAAATAACACCAGGCATTAGTTTCATGAAATTATTTCCGTGAGCACATTCAAGGATTGACTCGGGAAATGACTGTTTTCAATTTTTTTTAGGTAGGTGCTATGTGGCTCAATTTGACTACCTGATCAGGGATTTCTGAACGTTAAATGCAATATCTCAACGAAAAATGCATCGATTGTGAAATTTAAAAAGTCGTTTTGTAGCTTACAATACTGGCATGTTTTATCAATAACTTAACCGTGACTTTGCCACTGAAGTTTGTGGGAAAATCTTCTTTGTAAGAAACAGTAAAATTACAATTTACGGTTTTTGGTTTTTTCAAAAAATAAAAGAAAGTACTAAAACATGGCGTCAGCTAGTTGAAACAGCATTTCTTGAACGGAAATTTTGTGCTCTTTCCATAACCGTCATCGGTTTTCTTCTGTTACGAATAGCTGCGACGCTAAAAATGGTTGTTGACGAAAAGAGAGCGTTTGGCCAAAAAATGACAAAAATACCTGTAACTCAGAAGGGAAGCGTTTGCGACCCTGGGTTCATATGACGATTTTGGTTTGTCCTAGTTAGTACTATCACTGGTTAAAGTCCTGATCATTCCTCCTGAAACACCCTGTATATTAACGAGGTTGGACATTTGCCAATACAAGGTAAAATCACGTTGTTTGCCGACGACATAGCAATAATAAGCACTGGAAACGATTGGGACGAATGCAAAAAAAATGCAGAAAATAACTTTGCTAAGGTAAATAACTGTTTGAGAAGGTTGCGTTTGACCTTAAATATGAGTAAATGTGTGCATATGCCAATCTCTGTGAGAGGTGCTGACTGGCCTAACGATCTAGAAGTAAAAATGCATTCCGGTTGCACAAATCAGCAAACATGTAATTGTAACATCATGACGCAAGTGAAAAAGGTCAGATATCTTGGGGTAATTTTTGACTGTTCCATGAAATGGAAGGAGCATATACACCCATTAGCAGATAAACTAAGAAAATGTTCATTAATAAATTAATTAGACTGATATTATCCGGACGACGATGGAAGGGCATAGCCCAACACGATTCGAGTTTCGAGAAAAAATGGCTCCCCGGCGGGATTTGAACCCGCAACCTCTGGATTACCAGTTCAGCACGCTGCCATTTGCGCCACGGAGACGCCTATGGGAGTCGTACTCCGAGGGATAAGCTAAGCCGAACCCCACCCAGGTCCATTGTTTCTCGAAACTCTAGGCGCTTCTCCTGATCGGTAAACCACGCCGAATTTTTATCTTATCTAGATGTTGTTTCAACAACATCTAGATAAGATCTAGATAACAACATCTAGATAAGATAAAAATTCGGCGTGGTTTACCGATCAGGAGAAGCGCCTAGAGTTTCGAGAAACAATGGACCTGGGTGGGGTTCGGCTTAGCTTATCCCTCGGAGTACGACTCCCATAGGCGTCTCCGTGGCGCAAATGGCAGCGTGCTGGACTGGTAATCCAGAGGTTGCGGGTTCAAATCCCGCCGGGGAGCCATTTTTTCTCGAAACTCAAATCGTGTTGGGCTATGCCCTTCCATCGTCGTCCGGATAATATCAGTCTAATTAATTTATTAATTAAAATACCGGCGACAGATTTATTCAATATATCCATCTAAGAAAATGTTCCTTTGTATTATTTAGTGTGAAGTACTTACCGATAGACGTTGTCAAAATGATTTATTTTGCTTTAATTCAATCGATTTTGCAATATGCTATAGTTATTTTGGGGGGGGGGGCACCTACAGAACAATCGTTAAACCTATATATATGGTCCAGAAACGTATAGTAAAAATAGCATTTAGAAAGGACTTTCGAACACCGTCAGACATTTTATTTCGGGATTTGAAAATTATGAACTTATACCAATTGTATGCTAAGGCTGTATCACTATTTATTGTTAGGAACGATAGTATACCTCAAAATGAAATAAAGACTTTCCGTGGGAAGCCATATATGGTGGAGATGCCTAGGATGAGACTCAGTCTCACTCAAATCTCGCCTTTTTATATGCATAGAACTGTATATAGTAATATTTTCCAACAAATTTATGATATTCAATCCAATCAAGAAAATAAAAATTGTTCAAAGACTTTAGATAAAATAATTTGGACCTTTGATATAGACTTTTTCTACAAAAAGATTGTGCAAAGTAAGTTTTTATTATGAAATAGTATATTTTACGAGTATCACCTTTGTTACTGGAGTTATTATAAGTTTACGTACGTGTATTTGAAGTAGATACATAATGGGTAATTATAATGGATAAGAATTATTGTTATTTATAAGGTATAATTAGTTATTTAGTTAAGCTAGAGTGACTCGGCGGACTGGACACGAGCTGAGTTCAGCTCTCCAGCCGTCGGTAGTTTAGTATAATTATTGGGTGGTTTATACCCAACTATTGATTTCCTGTACATTTGTTTTGCCTAAAATAAATAAAATAAAATGTTATCTACCTGCCAGTGGTGCACTCGGGCGACTTGTGAGTGATAACAGTTCGAATCGTCGATCAGAATGGGGATTTAGTTGATCTGCGCGGCGAAACCATCACAGTTCGCATTCACCTCTTGAAGAAGTGACATGTTAGACGTTCATCGCCCGCGCCAGCCTATAAGTGGAGGTGCGCTTCGCCCACAGCCCTTTAGTCGGCCTTCCGTCAGCATCGAGTTAACACGGACCAACCGGGAGTTTCTACGCCAATTGGGTTTCCGTGTTAGAAAATGAGTCACGACATCTTGGACATTAAGGGTACTCCCCTGTATGACAACAGTAGCACATCGATCACCTACCATACGCACCATGCGTTCGCCTCAGCAGCGCAATATGGCAATTCGGACGAAGTGCGCATCCCGTTTCAACAGAGCAACATTTACGTGCTACCCTATGTGTACGTCGAGGGGAAAATCTGACTGCAGACTACACTCTGACCACCAATGCAATTGCCTACGCGTTTGAGGAGATTCGCCTCGAAGTGAACGGTGTGGAAATTGACCAGACCAAGCAGTGCGGATTTGCGAGCACAATGAAGGGTTATGCCAGCTTCGACATGGGATCGACTGGGCGTGGCCGGGTGGACCATGCCTGCGAGCAGGATGCCCAATTCAATCTCAATCGTCAATGCAACCACTGGCGATTTTTGCGCCAGCATTCCTCTACGCTCACTCTTGGGATTCGCCGAGGACTACCGCAAGATAATGGCCCACGTTCGCCTCGAGCTGATTCTGCTTCGAGCCAACAATGATAAAAACATGTTTAAACGGATTGCCGCTGCTGCCCCCGCCGCCGGTGCGGTTCTGCCCGACCTCAAGGTTGAGTTTTCCCGCATATCCTGGCGCCTGCCCTACATCGAGGAGGGAGACGCCCAGAAATTACGTCTTCTCTCCCACGCCGAATCGGATCCACCCATTCACGTTCCATTCAGGTCGTGGAGTCTCTTCACCTATCCGTCACTGCCAGAGACCAGCCAACAAACAGTAAACAATAGTTCTTTGAAATGTATATATTTGGTTAGTCTATAGTTTGGTGTAGGATTATTTATTATCGATAGCTTTTAGTCCTATAGACCAGTCAATATAGACACAAAAATCTGGGTAAATCGCAAACATGCATGTAATTGATATTTTTGTTGCGTGTTGTTAGAACCAATGAGAGCAGTTATTACTCAAGTTTGCAACCCTCAAAACCTTGTGCTTAACTCATGGCACTCGAAAAACTAAGAAATTTCATCACTTTTTCTCGTTTTTTAAACAAAGATACCAGAAGAAAGAGTTTTTCGAGCATGACCACAGTATACATTGTTAAAGCCAACTAAATTTGCTACAATTTAAGCCATACCCGAGCACCCTGGGTCTGTTAGTTCAAAGAATACAGTCAATCAACAAAATACCTAATCTCGCCAAAAAGCGAGATTCTATTGGTAGGGTAATTTTTCAAGACCCGTAGCACTCAAATACACGGTGATTGGTACTTGGGTGAACAAAATCAGAGGGGTGATTGTACACCAAAAATGCAACAAAAAATTTCCTATGGCCTAAGGTCAGATTTCCATTCCTAGTTCAGATAATCAATTTGTTGTTTTTTAGCACATCACGGGTTTTCGCAACAAAAACATACAGGGTGTTCCAGGAGGAAACGTCAATACTTGCGCATGTTGTACTACTAAGTAGGGCGAACCAAAATGACTATATGGACATAGGGTCCGAAACGCTTTGTTTCAGACTTACAGGGAATTTAGAGTTTTTAAATCCAAATCACCTCTTTTCCATAAAAAACGGTCTTGACGGACTAACCGTTCACCGTAGAACAAAATAAACTACATTTCTGAAAAGAGCACAAAATTTAACATTGGAAAAATCAGGAATAACGTATTAAAATCGTCTTTATGTACGTTTAGTTATTTTTGGAAAAATCGAAAAAGTGTTACGTTGAATTTTCGTGTTTCTTTCAGAGGTGAATTTCGCTCCATCTTCAGTTGGTCGGGCATTGACCAATTATTGTAAAAACATGCCCATTATGTGAGCTTTCAATCGACGTAAGAAAATTGAAAATAGGTTGAATTTTTACTGAGATATGACTCGAAAAGTTCGGAAAATCAGTGCAAAATCGTCAAAATAAGCCATATTGCGACTGTCGGGTAAAATCCCCAAAATTGGTTTTCGACGTCAAAATAACCCCAAAATTCAATGAAACAATTTATGTAAGAAAAATCAGTGCACCGTGTCCATCATCATCATCATCATCATCTCCTACCACTTTTCACTAGTAAATACTCATTTAATTAGATTTCAGGTATCCTTCCGTAATTATTTTAGTTCACAATTTGTTTTTCTGGTAAAAATCATATCATGCGCGTGAATCAGTACAATTATCATTCAAAAACGTCTGAAAAATAGTACCAGACGAAAACTAGAAGGAATCAGACTAGTTAATTTGTTTAATAATTGATTATTTCCTAGTAAAAGTGGTGGGGAGACTGGTGGGGTGCACCGATTTTGGTGCATTTCATTCAAAAAATGCACTATTGGTCTCGCCCTGATGGTCGCACATATGGGTTGTGATACTTTTTTTTCACGTTTCAGAACCCCTAGAACACGAATCCGAGGTCGGTTCGAATATACAGGGTGTAACGGGAACATGTGCCAATATTGAAACTGGTGATTCTGTGTCACTTGAGCTACAAAACTGACTATGTACACCATGGTCCTATTGACAATACTTTAGGAGATAATCGATGTTTTCTTCATTTAAGGCACACCTAGAGTTTTCTTCAAAACATCGTTAATATCTCCCCCAAAAATCGTCGTACACGAATTTTAAAAACACCATTAGAAAGAGCACAAATTTTCCTTTGAAACCACTTCATTTTATTTGAGATTTATCTGGAAATTCTATCCTTACCGCTTCTTTGAATAAACTTGTTAACTTTTTTTTAATCATTTCCTACTTCTTTGGCCGCCCATAACTTTTACCACAGGTCTCGCTGGGATAGTAGAAAATTGAGAAAAACTTGTCCATTCGATAAGCTTTCTAACGGTCTTCTTCAAATAGGGTGTCCGCAAGGTAATTGTCGAGATATCTGTACAGACGTCTGGAAAACCCCTGGCATATCAACAAATATGAGGTATTTTTGTATCCCTTTGGAAGCAGTTGAAACATCGGTTTCACGGTTAAATATTGAATCCTCATTACTCATTAATGCTGGAACCCCACCCCCCTCATTATCGGTTCATTACACGAATGAAATGAACGAAATACTACGTGAAAAATTGGTCCGTGAACAAATCATTGTAGTTGACGGTGTTTGTGAAGACTAGTGGGTAGAGGACGGTGTGTGTGGAGGGGAGCTATTAAATTAACGCTATGCCTTACTGGACCACCCAATTACCAAAAAATTTCATTGACATTGTATTTTGAGCCGTCTCTTTTATTTGATTTGCCTACAGCCTAATAAATCTTGAGTAAAAAATCCTGAGGTGGGCCAAAAAGGGAGGAACAAAAAAAATTTTAAAAAAAATTGTTTCGGATTCGAACCCAGGCACTCCGCATTCCGCAATGGTGAAATAGTGACATACTGACATACCATTTAACCTAATTTAACTGATCTGAAAATTAACGTAATCTGAAAAAAGTTTTGTTCCGACAGCAGCCTGTCGACAGCTTTCTATGGAAAAGAGGTGATTTGGCTTAAAAAACACTAAATTCCCTGTAACTCTGAAACAAAGCGTTTCCGACCCTATGTCCATATAGTCATTTTGGTTCGCCCTACTTAGTAGTACAACATGCGCAAGTATTGACGTTTCCTCCTGGAACACCCTGTATATGTACTTAACATGGGAAGTAAGCGTCCTAGGTTAAATCCAACGACACCACTGAAAAGAGCACTATTTTTTTTGTGTGAGTGAAGACATTTTGTCTAATGATAGCGAAAGATTCTTTGAGTAAACTGGGAAAATATCAGTATGTTTTTAAAAATGTCTGTTTTTGACAACTGTTCAAAGCTAGACTACATTAGCCATGGTGCTTTTTTATTTTTTATTTTTATAATTCATTCCATACAATTACATACAAAAGAACGCTTGCGAGTGTTCGTGCAGTCCAGAGCAGCTCCGGACGACAAACGAACGAATCTTTTAACAGATAAACTATCTCGTTCAATGAGTGTGGTTTGTAACATCAAAAAAGAAGCTCTCGACCTTCCTCGTCAAATGAAAATTGACTCATCAAAATAACTAGGTATTCATCAAGTGTCAACCCAAAAATGATCTGCCAGAGAACTGAATCAGCAAGATATGTTCTCACGAGAAACGCCCAGAGTGCTGCATGAAGGAACAACGAAGCGCCTCCCTCTACAAATTACGCTCATGAGCATTTCTCAGAGAGTTGGGCAATAAAGTCGAAGTTTAAAACAATAGGGAGTTATTGCATAACCGTCTGACGGTTAACGTTAATGGTTATGTGACGTCATGATAAGGGTAAAATTCAAATTTTGAGTTTAAGCGTTAATCACAAACGTTTAAAGACCAGTATGAGGAGGTGTTTCATTAATTTATTTGAAGCAATTAAGTGCATCTATGCCCTACCATGTGTTCATATTTTAGCGCAACTATTACATATTTGCAATAACTCTGTTTCCACCAATGATCTTGCTAAAAAAATCTACGTTCTCGAGGCTTTACACCTTATCACGAAGCGTGGAGTAACGTCAGTGATGTAACCATTCGAAACTGCTTTCGGCATGGAGGATTCTTCAAAAGTGAGGAAGAGCAGGAGAAGGAGGAAGACAACTTCTCTACTCAGACACCAGAAGATATTACTGCGAAGGACTTCGAGGACTGGATGGACATCGATCGAAATCTTCAGACATCTGAATCGTGTTCTGAGGACCAAATTTGTCAATCCCTCATGAACAAAGCCAGCACCAGCAACAATGAGGGGACAGTTATTTTAAACCGTTATCGTTATTTCGTTATTTCTGTTAAAATGCTAAGAGCTTTGCCTTAGTAACCCGTAGATGGCGCATCTGTCTTCAGGGGGACCGACCCCAGATCTTTATATTTAACACCCACAACATTACCGGCCTTCGTTAATTGCTGTTAATCAAAACATAAGATTAATTTTTAATTGAGATTATTTCAGGTGTGGAACAAAGTAATTAATTGTCGTTATTTGTTCATAAAAACTTGGAATAATTTATATCGCGTGAGGCGTTGTATAATGACAAAAATTATATTTTATTTTCCATTGGTATTTTACAGATCATTCCTCTAATTAATTTTGTCTTCTGGTCGAAAATTATTGGGAAATTACAAACCCACTTTCGATTTAGAATGAAATAACAAATAAGCCGATTCACCATGCACAGTACGAAAAATTTAGTCACTTTGGTTCAAATACAGAGAAACAAAAGAAATTCGAAGAATTAAAACACTTTCTATCCCTTCTTTACCCGTAAAACCGAAAGATGAAAAATAGCTGAGGTGGTCTTCTTGAAGGAACACAAGAGCACCGGCTTTCAGCTTCGTTTTTTCTACTATCCTCTATTCTGCACTTCGCATTTTCGATTCGATCAACAAAGGGCACCGCCTATGGAACCCCAACTTTAACTTTTATTTCAGTTGATCGCAGTTCTAGTCTCGGTTTCTTAATTCTTGAGCTCTCGTATATTCGTAGTTCGTGGGATTTCACATATTGTGTGTGTATTGTGAATTAAAAAAAAAAAAATGAGTGAAAGACAGCGGTCACGACAACTGACCAGCAATTTATGGCAGTTCTTCACGCCTGACCATGGGAAATTCATCGCCATTTGCAATTTATGCCGGCAGAAGTACTCATTCAAATCAACAGTAACCAATTTGAAAACTCATTTAAAAAATAGACACCCCACAGTATCACTCGATGAAGTTTCAAAGAGAGTAAGTAGTTCACTCAGTAATAGCTCTAGAGATACATCGCATTTCGCATATAACATCATAATGAAAAATATTGTGCTCTTGTTAAGCGAGCTATCGAGCCCCCGCTGTCAACCTCCCTCGCATCCGATACCGATGCTATGGAAAGCTTCAGAGAGGCGGGAGCTATTTCTGGTCCCTCGACATCGACACCTTCTGTTGTGGCGTTAACGGTTCCGGCCCCTCCATGCAATGCCGAAAGAGAAACACTCGTAGGTTTGGGTGTACCACTCGGGTGCAATTATTTCCTGACCCATGGTTTGTTGTAGGAAAACGAGCTCGAAAGAGATCTTCCGGCTCGGACCGCTGCTGCTGGTGTTAAGAAGCGGCAGTCGACCATTCGTTCATTTTCGGTGAAGAAATACTCGGAATCAGAGACTAAGAAATTGCACGGCCACCTTCTCAATTTATTCATGAAAGATTATCAGCCTTTTTCGATCATGGAAGATGAGGGGTTCGTGAACTTTGTTAAGGTTCTGGCTCCGGGTTACAAGCTTCCGTCGAGGCACTATGTGTCGAAAACGCTCTTACCCGCAAGATACGAGGAGTGCAAAACACTTTGCAAGGAGATTATTAAAAATAGTTCTAAAATCTGTCTGACACTAGACACATGGTCTTCGGTGAACATGGAGTCATACCTGGCCGTCACTAGTCATTTCGTGAACGACAAATTTGAACTGCAATCACTGCTCCTCAGTTGCACCCCTCTATCTGGTAGCCATACGGGTCAGAACTTGGCATCAGCCATGCAGGATATAATTGACGACTGGGGCCTGCAAGGAAAAATTCTACTCGTAGTGACCGACAACGCTGCGAACATGAAAAGTGCCGTTATAAATTACCTAAAACTTCCTCATTGGGGCTGTTTTGCCCATGGAATCAACTTGATACTACAGAGTGGGCTGCAGGATGCCGAATTATCCGAGATCCTTAAAAAAATTCGGAACATCGTCTCCCATTTTAAGAGAAGTTCGACGGCGACCGAGAAGCTGAAGAACTACCAAGTTGCTAATGGGTCACCGCAGCCTTTGAAATTAATTATTGACGTGGCCACTCGATGGAACAGTACATACTTCATGCTGGAACGTTTCGTCACTTTAAAAGAATCGGTTTGCGCAACCGTTGCTGTACTCCAAAACCAAAGACTTGAAAACTTGACGCCGGATGAGTGGGAGATTGTGACGGACTTGGTTACAATTTTGAAACCATTCGAATCAGTAACAAAAAGCGTGAGTGGTGAGAAGTACTGCACGTCATCAATTCTCATTCCTCTCACTCGCGGTCTCTCCGACGTTTGTTCGAGACTGCAGGCCAAACAGCTTCATAACGTGTGCTCAACGATGCTCGAAAAGCTCATTGACGGCATTCGTGAACGGTTTGGATCCGTCGAATCCAAGGAAGCCCTTCTTCTCAGCACTATCCTTGATCCAAGGTTCCAACGCCACGCTTTCTCAAGCGACGAAGTCCTGGAAGAGGCAAAACAGAAATTGATTGAGCTAGCCACTGAGGAAAACATTCCGCTTTGCCAAACTCACCCTAGCCAAGACGTACTGGGAACGGTGAATTCGTCAATGGAAGACCAAGAAGAAGAAAATGAGCTGTCCCCTTGGCACACATTTGCTACTTTGATGACGACGGTCCCAAGAAAAGGAGGCACTCCATCTTCAATGGCGACAGTTGAAGTGAACCGGTACCTGGACGAAGAAGTGCCGCACAGGAAAACCGATCCGTTTTCTTGGTGGAGGAACAACGCGTCAAACTACCCATCATTGTCAAAAGTTTTTAGGAAATATTTTTGTACAATGGGAACGTCGGTCCCTTGTGAAAGAATATTTTCAAAGGCAGGACAGATATTGACGGACCGTCGAAACCGGCTGTCAGGGGAAAAATTAAATATGTTAATATTTTTGCACCAAAATAGTGCCGTAAAATAAACGTTGACAATTATACCTTTTGTTACTGTTATTGGCTTCCTATCTAAAAAAGTCAGAAAATAATGACGCCCCGAATAATGCGCGTCGATGAGAATGTAGAGCAGTCTCAGTCTACGTAGTTGAGGAGAAGAGCACGAACACAAAGTTCATCCAATATTCGAATAACTACATAATGTTCAAATAACGTAATAACGCTTTTGATAAAATAACAGGTTAACAGACAGGCAGACGCAAGGACAAAGATTATTGCAATCGTTATTTTGATAACTTGATAACGTTTTAACTTAACCCACATATCTATTCCCTCTGGCTTGAAGAATAACTTTTTCCCGTCGACCGCCGCGGCGGTAGGAGAAAGGAGACGTAGGAGAAGAGTTGTTTCTTGTTTCTCCCACAAGAACCGTGAGTGGGT
This sequence comes from Corythucha ciliata, assembly GCA_038030265.1. Taxonomy (NCBI): domain Eukaryota; kingdom Metazoa; phylum Arthropoda; class Insecta; order Hemiptera; family Tingidae; genus Corythucha; species Corythucha ciliata. The sequence goes on from CM075938.1 coordinate 62,903,758, forward strand.
GGTGGTTTGTTGGAAGAGTAGACACCCTCTCCTCTGCAGATATTTCACAGGAAGCGGGAAAATAACAGTTTAGCAGTAGCAGTTAAATCGAAGATCTCTTAACGGTTATAACAGCTAATTTGAAATAACTGTTATAAAATAACAGTTAAGTTAAATTCGGCTCATCACTAGATGCAGGGAACAGTGACGAGGAAACTGATGAAGTCGAAGTTCCACCTTCAAACGCTGAAGTTGTACGGGCTCTTGGAGTGTTGAGGAGAGCTGTGAAGCACCACGGGACTAATTTCGAAAAACATTACGATTATGAGAAATACGTTACTGAAATGATGGAAAACAACAAAAAACAGTCACAAATAACTGATTTCTTTTAACATCATAATAAGATAAGATTGCTTTGTATGTATTTGCTGTAAGATTGCTTTTTACTTAATTGTATAAATACATACATACAAATAACTTTACCTTCGCCTGTGTTAGTACCTTTTATTGACATGCAATGAAGTTGAATTGAGAGTTAAAGAGATGATATCAGTTCAATGCCCCCCCCCCCACCACTATTCGCTTATAAGATTCATCCGTTTATAAGACTCACCTTTGGGTGGTCCCAAAGTGATTCTTATAAGCGGCGTCCACTGTATTTGCAATAACTCTGTTTCCACCGACACAAACGGCTACGCTTATGGTGACGTCACATAACCGTAAACGTTAAGCGTCAGACGGCTAAGCAATAACTCCCTAATGCCATTTTTAAAATAATAAGTAATTTATAGATTGCCAAGTTTCTAATGGACCCTGAGGGCCCAAATTTCCAGATGATTCTAGGAACATGTGTTTAGAAAGTTGACTGAATTTATCACTTCTTTCGGTCCGTAAGAAACTTGTCGATCTATAGTATACTAACGATGTTCTTTGACCTTAATCCCTCCGACGAAAGTGCGATAAAGCCGCCTTCACATGTAAGCTTTAAAAAGCTGGGCTGTGGGCTTCAACCAATCGGGCACCGGGAGTGGGCCCGAAATGCATTCTTTAAAAAACACCATATAGCTGTATGGGCCCTATTGCACAATGTTTTATTAGCTAATAATACATATAGCTAATATTAGCTAATAAAACAGCTGTAATATTAGCTAATAAAACATTGTGCAATAGGGCCCTGATGATTATTATTCTTGAAAAAATAGAAAGAACGATAAACTCTAACATGGCTCTTCATTCAAAAAGCGCGTTAATTCATAACAGTTGATTGGCGACGCGGTGAACAAAAATGAACCACGAACAATTTCAAGCACTCATCGATACTTTGACAACGAACAGCGATCGCATTTCTCAAACAGCTGCTTTCCTGGCACAACAGCAAGCTGATGTACGTCAGACACCACAACGCCAACGTCCTGTCACAATGTTCCAAAACTTCGAAATATTTGATTCCAACAAGGAACCACTGACACAGTACTTATAACGGTTCAAAAATTATATGGTAATGCAGGATATGACAGAAGACGAACAGATATGCAGACGAGCTCTCCTCAACAGTATCGGCTCTGCCACATACTCGCTCTTAACATCTTTAGTCGCTCCAAAAAAACCGACAGAACTTACGTAGGTACGTCAACGCTTCTCAGACACCTCAACCCCAAGAAAAATGTACTTCTTGAACGTCATAGATTTTTCAGCTGCTATCAATCGGACAATCAAACAATTTCACAATACACAGCCAGTCTAAAAAAATTCATCACTTTTTGCGACTTTACTTGTGAGTGCACGAAATCCGTTGCTGACATTTGCCTCTTGTCACAATTCGTTAGGGGACTCAAAGATCCTTCCATACGTGAATATCTCCTCGTCAATAACTAATCAACTTCCTTTTAAGATATGCTAACCAAAGCCTTGGTCCTTGAGTCATCGAAACACGACAGTATAATGAAATGTCGGCGTCACAAACGTCGAACGAAATTGTAATATACTTCAGTTGTTGTCTCCAGCACCGCATTATGAGGAAGTAACACATTTTCCAAAATCATGCTGTCGTGATAGCTTGGGTACCAAAACTCACGAAAACACGATCCATTCAAATAAAATCAGGCCCTATATTTTTTTATTAGTTTTCAAAACTATTGGGTTGGGGGACCCATTTGAAATAGGCTAGACAGACTGATGACGTAATAATAGCATTCGCGTGACCTCCACAATAGCTTCCCACAAATAAAACAATAGGACTTAAGAGAATGGGAAGGACAAGAAGGGGCAAGACATGATAACAGTCATGACGCGGAGGGGCGGGAGGGGTCACAACCCCTTAACCACGTCACGAGTCACAGACCGGCCGTTTAAGGTAACAAAAAAAATTAGCAAGTTATATTATTTCACTATAAATCGAAATCAATCATGTACGCACTAATATTCAATTCCTGGTCATATTTAGTCATTTTCTTTCAAGAAAAAATGTTTTCAGCGAATTTTATTTTTTTTTGTTACTTCCTCATTAACGGTCAACCCATTATTATTGCAAGAAGATTGAAGCTTTTTTTTCCAATTTTATGTTCGATTTTTTTCTCTCTAAATAAATGGACTTTTGCATTTTTTATCACTTTCCATCGTCAAAATCCTCTCCTTCGTCTATAATACACAACAATTAATTGGCGACGAGAAAAATATGGAAATCAATGAAGAAAAATCAAATTTGATCTCTTGCGTCGACATTTAGAGACTCGCTTCCGCGTTCCTGTAAGTTCAACTTTTATTTTCACCATTTATTTTTTTTATCGACATCATCGAACCATGGACGCTGAACAATTCCAAGCCCTACTCCAGGCATTCAACACCAGCCAACAAACGATGATCCGGGCTCTGACTCAAAACTTGCCTAGTTCAACATCAAGTAGCGAAACCCCTCATTCTCTCTCTGCAACTTTTCTTCCTCCATTCGAAAATTTCAATCCGTCGAAAGAGAATTTCAAATTATATCGGGCTCGATTTGAGAATTACCTGTCTATGAAAGGTGTTTTCAGTGACAAAAAATTGTGCGGTCAAATGCTCCTCAATTCAATCGGCTCTAGCCACTACCAGCTTTTGGTCTCCCTGATTGCGCCACAGCAACCTACAGACTTGCCGTACGATGAAATCATTGAACTTCTAGAAAAGCATTTGTGCCCGAAACGCAACGTACTAGTCACTCAACACAGGTTCTTGTCCCTCTACCAAAGTAACGGACAGTCAATCGCTGAATACGTCGCGCTTCTACGTCGAGATATTTCGGATTGTGACTTCGTATGCCCACAGGATAAATGTCGATCAAGCATTGCCGATATTTTTTTACGGGCACAATTCATCCGTGGCCTCGAGGACAACTCCATACGCGAGCACCAGCTACAATCCGAACAAGCCACGTTCGACGCGATAGTGACGAAAGCCTTAGCTCTTGAAGCTTCAAAACTGGACTGCCGGGAGTTATCGTCAACTCAACCCGTTCCTACGGCACGCCTGGGCGCCAATGACGTCAATAAAGTCGAACGGAAATCCCGCTGTCCTGCGCGCGACCACTCTAATTCACGGAAAGGCCATAAACCACAGCGTTCACGCCCTAGATCGAGCGCTCGCCTCAATTTTCAACACCTAGGCCTAGAAAATCGCTGCCTTCGTTGTGGACGAGACAACCACGCCACCCGGGATTGCCGGATCGACACGACAAAACTCAATTGTGATTCGTGTAAAAAGACCGGTCACGTTTCTTCAGTGTGTATTTCATCACGTATGCAGAAAATGAAGGGAAGTCCTCGACGGAATCAGTCACAGTTAACGTACGCCGTTGATTTCGACCATAACACATTCAGGGATCTCGGTGGAGTTAACCGAATAGTAGATATTTTTCAAAAAGGTAACGCCACAGACGCAAAAAAATTCTTCGTTGACGTCAAAATTAACGGGCAATCACAAACTTTTGAAGTCGACTCGGGTGCTGGCCTCACCCTTCTCCCAGAACCATCTTTCAAAGCCTTGAACCTGTCAGTTCAACTAAAGCCTACTGAAATTCAATTTCGCTCGTACACATCTGGTATTTTTAGCCCACTTGGGGTAGTCGAAGTCCAAGTAGATACCTTGCTAAAAAATCAACAGAACTCCTGTATGTTGTTCCAGCCGGGTTTTCCCCAATCCTTGGCCGAACATGGGGTGTCGTGGGAGTTCAGCACGTGGGGATTCCGCACCAAACCTGGACAACCTTTTTACAACTCTAATCCCATAATAAACGCTCTACCCTGAAAAAGTTATCTTTCCATTGCCTCTTCCTTTCTTTCTTGCCTACGAAGAAGGAAAGGTAGTAGTCGAGAAAACTTTGTTCAAACAACCATGGCAAAGAGGGGAGTACCCCTAACATTTTCAAATTACCACTTCGCTCAACTCCTCAAGTTAACCCAGTAGTAGTACCCAGCATTTTTCGACGAATGTCACAAAGCGAAGTTTTGGCATTGGCATACACTGGCATCTCCGTCACAAACTCGAATCCTCTACTCCCAATTCGAATGAACTCCATCGCATTCATTTCGAGGTCCTTGACGAAGTCCGAGGAGAATTACTCCCAGTTGGACCGAGAGGCGCTGTCAATAATTTATTGCGTCTCCAAGTTGTACATGTACCTGATTGGGCGACAATTCACACTAATTACAGATAATCGACCTCTTTCTCGAATTTTTCATCCAGATACGAAGCTGCCGTCGTTCACATCCGCAAGGCTCCTTCGCTACGCCACGTTTCTACAAGACTTTGATTTCAAGGTCATCCACAAGAAGGCGGAAGAAAACGTTCACGTTGACTGTCTGTCCCGTTCCACCGTCTCTGACACTGACGTCTCAAGTGAAGCCATCCTAAGTCGTGAAGTCGAGACTCTTCAAGATCAGACAATCAACTAGATATCTAGTGACATCGTTACAAGTAAAACTATCGCCGAAGAAACAGCGAAGGATAAAACCTTATCAAAAATTCTGAACGATCTCCTATCCGGACAAATGTGCGACGCAGAGTATAGAAAAAAAGAAGGCATAATTTTCAAAAATGATCGCGTCCTTATTCCCGCTACACTCAAAGACGCTGTGCTTCGAGAGTTACACAGAACTCATTGGGGATAGTAAGAATGAAACAACTGGCAAGGAGACTGCGTGTGGAAACACATCGACAAAGACATCGAGCGTATTGTCAAAAATTGCAATGAGTGTGCGCTCATGCAGAAGAGTCCAACCAAGGTCCCAATCCATCAATGGGACGAACCCCAGCAGAACTTCGAAAGAGTTCACATAGATTATGCTGGACCATTTCTCAATCACCACTTCCTTGTTCTGGTCGATGCCAAGTCAAAATGGGCTGAAGTGAAAGTCATAAAGGATGCGCCGACTGGAACCACCGTGGAACTTCTAACTGACATATCCTACACTCATGGATTTCCACAAATCATGGTTTCGGACAATGCCACTATTTTTCATAGTGACAGTTTCAAAACATTCTGTCGAAACCGTGGAATTCTACAAAAATTCACGGCACCAGGTCACCCAGCGACCAACGGCCAAGCAGAGCGGTATATCCAAACTCTAAAGGCAAAACTCACCGCTATGTCAGGCCCAGGACCAATAACACAAAAGGTACGAGAAATTCTATTCAGATATAGAGCTACGCCTCTCAACAAGGGAAGACACGCTCAGAATTATACTTGGGCCGCAACATAAGATGCCAACTCGACGTACTCAAACCTTCTTCAAGCTTTAGTCAGAAGAAGAGGGTACCGTTCGATTTGCCACCATCAAGACAGTTTCATGTCGGTGAACGGGTTTTGGCACGTTGGTATACCTCTAATCGTAACACGTGGAGGACCGGAAAAATCACCGAAAAATTTGGCCAGCTACATTATCAAGTAACGCTCGACAACGGTTACATCTTAAAACGACACGCAAATCAATTGCGGAAAACATCGGTCGAATACGTAGAGAATCAACCTGTTCTTCAGCCTCTGCCCAACGACCACGCTCAACCTCTCGAACGTGACGAGCCACCGGAACATCAAAACGCAATGATGTTTTTTCCGTATTGTCAGGAGCAGCGAGGCATCTACAGAGAATTAACACCGGCTCAAACTTCGCCTGCCCCCCTATTCTGTAACTCATAAAGGCAGGTTCACACCTATCATGCACGCTTCCGATCCGACACCGATCATGCATGTCGGATCGGAGACTGTGGAAACCATCGTAACGGTTAGACTATATTTGGGTTGGAAAGGCAATCTGAGAGGGCTGAGAAGCGTAATAGCCGTCAATTATTCGGTATTAACGCCTATTACGGTCTCCACACCTATCAAAAAATGCATGATCGGTGTCGGATCGGAAGCGTGCATGATAGGTGTGAACTGGGCTTAACGCGTGCGTTAGCAAAATTTCTCAGCTGATTTTTTATAATTATTCGCCTTGTTGATTTCACAAACGCACGCGTTAAGAGTTACAGAATAAGGAGGCTGATTCCGTTCCTAGACGCCAGCCTGAAAGGATGCGCCGACCACCGGTACACCTCAAGGATTACATCACATATTAGCTCTCCATAACTAAGCGGGGAGAGTGTAATATACTTCAGTTGTTGTCTCCAGCACCGCATTATTAACGGTCAACCCATTATTATTACAAGAAGATTGAAGCTTTTTTTACCAATCTTATGTTCGACTTTTTTCTCTCTAAATAAATGGACTTTTGCTTTTTTTATCACTTTCCATCGTCAAAATCCTCTCCTTCGTCTACACAACAGAAACTATCAATACGATTACTCGTCTTTCCAACACCAGATCTTCAGTTCCCAAACAAAGCACAAGTTCAAAGGCAGTGACCACCCGTGACCGAATTGATCTACAGCAATACGGACTTCAAAACACGTCTTCGTTGTGGACGCGATAATCATCGTACAACCACTTGCCGAAGTGATAAAACAAAACTGTTTTGCCACTCATGTCAGCGTACTGGTCATATTCAGAAAGTGCGCCTCACTACGCTTCGGAAGAAACACCGAGGAATTAAGGAGCTTGACAATTTCACTGATTTTGACACCTCTTCATTTGAAGATGATACAGGCTGTTACCAATTGAACAACACGGTCAAAATCGGGAAAAATGAATTCAGGGAAAATACTCATGTAAGTACAAAATCAACATCTGTCTTGAAGGAAAAGACCAGGAATTTGAAATAGATTCAGGAGCCAGACTGACGACGTTGCTTCCAAAGAGTGCCTACGATCGTCTACAACTAAAAGATCCGATGCATAAAACATCAATTCACTTTCGCTCGGCGTCTGCTTTGTCGAAGCTGAATTTAATCACAAAACATCGAAAGAACCCTTATTTATTGTTCCCAATGGTTACACTCCTCTTTTAAAGAGAGCATGGATTCGAAAATTTGAAATTGAACTCAAGTCAATCGACAAAAAACCCATCCATAATGTATCACTTCTTGACGTATCTTATATACTTATCTTCTGAAATTAAAGAAATAGAACGTTCGTATGCGAATATTTTTGAACCAAAAGTGGGCTGTATTCCAAATTTTACCTGTTCTCTCCGTTTACGAGACGATTCGCGCCCTATTTTCATTAAAGAAAGACAAGTACCTTACGCCCTCGAGGAAAAGGTGGAAATAAAAAGAGTTAAGCGATCTAGAGCGAGACGGCATCATATCGAAGACTGAACACAGTGATTGGGGTTCGCCCCTTGTCGTTATTCCGAAACCAGACGGAAATGTTAGACTCTGCGTCGACTACAAGATAGCCGTCAACCCTCAACTACGCTATTCCCCGAATTGACGAAACGTTGAACAAGTTGAGAAATGCTTCTTACTTCTGTACTCTCGATTTATACAAGGCATACTTACACGTCAGAGTCGACGAAAAGACAAGTGAGATTCAAACCATTTCATCTCACCGAGGCACCTACAGGGTGACGCGCCTAAATTTCGGGGTCAAAAATGCGCCCTGCGAGTTCCATAGACTTCTTGGTCACGTACTACAAGGACTGACTGGAGTCACTTGGTAACTTTGATGATATCGTCGTCTTTGGAACAACTTTTGAGGAGTGCCGTTCAAATTTATTAGCCGTCTTACAACGTCTACAAAAGAATGAAATGCATTTGAATAGACGAAAATGGCACTTTTTCCAAAAGGAAATACCTTATCTTGGATACGTTATCAAGGAAAACTGCATCATTAAATGCCCCAAGAAAATGGATTCAATCACAAAAATTTCGACACCTCGATGCTCTGACGACGTTAAACGCTTCCTGGGGATGATAACCTACTATTAAAAATTCATCCCAGACGCTTCCTCAATTACACACCCACTCCGCTGCCTTCTCAAGAAAAATCAGCAATTCAAATGGACAAGTGCGTGCGAATCTGCCTTAAATCAATTAAAAAACGAAATATCCAGCGAAAGAGTTCTCATTCCGTTCGATCCTTCCTTGACCATCGTCCTATCGTGCGACGCTAGTCCAACTGGAGTCGCAGGGGTTCTGTCTCACGTCGTCGACGGCACAGAACGACCGATAGCTTACGCTTCCCGTTCTTTAACAGACGCCGAAGCCAATTATAGTCAGCTAGACCGAGAAGCAGTCGCTATTATTTTCTCAGTCAACAAATTTTTTCATTATCTATACGGTCGTTCATTCATCTTGATCACAGACAACAGTGAACTCAGCCGAATTTTTCATCAGGATTCCAAACTTCCAGCAATTACTAGTACCCGACTTCTTTGGTATGCCGCCTTCCTTCAGAATTTCGACTACACCATGAAACATCGTAAAAGTACCGATCACGGAAATGTAGATATCTTGTCCCGCTCGACAGTACCTAAGAACCCCAGTTCTGTTGATATGATCATGAACGCAGAACTGCGTCAATTAAATTACCAACTTGTCAACCAGACCACTACACCGTCACTTACCTTTGAAACTCTGGCTGCTGAATCACCCAAGGACGAAATTTTAACACGCCTCAGGGACGAATTGATTGCCGGGAGACACGATGCGATTCAGGACGGTGTAATTTTTCGCTACAATCGAGTTGTAATTCCAAAGAAACTACAAACAGCCATCCTTAGGGAGTTACATCACACTCACGTTGGTGTAGTAAAGATGAAGCAACTGGCGAGACGGTACTGTTATTGGAAGTCTATTGACAAAGACATCGAAAATTCAAAAGAATCCGACAAAGGCAACCCTTCATCATTGACATGACCCGAAGGAAAATTTTGACAGAGTACATATCGACTACGCAGGCCAGGTTAATGGATACTATCTTCTAGTACTCGTGGATGCTTAGTCGAAATGACCTGAAATCAGGCTTTTCCGAGAGCCAGTGGAGTCTTTCTCCACTGTCGAATTCTTGCGTGGAATTTTCAGTTTCCACGGGTTCCCCAAGGTACTTGTTTCTGATAACGCATCCATATTCACGAGCGATTTGTTTAAACAGTTCTATTCGACACATGGAATTCTACACAAATTGATTGCCCCCGGTCATCCTGCCACCAACGGACTTGTAGAGCGTCAAGTTCAAACAATCAAAAGAAAACTCACCGCTATGGCTACTTCAGGTTTATCTTTTCAATCACGTCTCAGAGAGATATTGCTGAAACTTCTGGCGACACCGCTAGCAAACGGTCAAAGTCCTGGAGAAATGTATCTTGGAAGTAAATTGCGTTTGAAAATGGATGAGATATTTCCTCCTGACATTAAACCGCTGTCTTCCCCAAGTTGCGGAGTCAGACAATTTCAAACTGGGGATAGAGTTCAAGTTAGATACTACCTAAGAAACCAACAAACGTGGAAATTTGGAGTGGTTTCACAAAAATTAGGACAGCTCCACTACAACGTTCAACTCGACGACGGTCCTGTCGTTAAGATACATGTCGATCAGATGAGAGCTTCCTTGGTTCCAAAACAAGAAATAACAGTTCAAGCCGAAACAAGAAATGACCATCACATTCCTCTATGTGAACAACATCAGCCGGAAAAGTCCGTCTGGTTCCCTAGCAAAATTAAACAAGGACCGCCATCTCGGTCAACAGACTCTGTGGAGGATGGACAAGCTCACGAAGTCGACTCCAGTCAATTATCGACCAACACAAGCACTCAAGAAGAGACAGATATTTCTCAACTATCAAATGATCCACCAATACCGCACAGAAAAGAAAATTCTCTCCGCAGATCACAACGAGTGAGAAAGCCACCTGACTATCTCAAGGATTACTTGTGTAATGGCGGATTTCACCACCGAGAGTTAAGGTTTGAGTTACGGGTAACTCGGAGTTTGCGTAAAAAAAGTGTTTCACCACTTCGAGTTATGCTTAACCTTGGAGTTACCAAGAGAAACCTCCTCTCTTAACTCCGTCTTAACTCAAATAATGAGTTTCATCAACAAAAGTTAGAGTTGGAGTTAAGGATAACCCGGAGTTAAAGAAAAAATGAGTTTCTCCACTTTGAGTTTGTCTTAACGTGCGGGTTATCAAGAGATTTAACTCCCAGATCTTATTCTCTACTATTTCCAGGGAATAATTTCTTGACTCGGACATAACCTTGTGTCAGGACCAAAAAATATTTTTTTAAATTTCGTTCGGTCTTGAATTTTATGTAAAAAAGTGATAATGAAACTGCGCACTGCTATATTCACGATGACGATGACAATATTTAGACGGGTTCAATAAGGGCGACGATCATAAAGGGATATATGGAAGGGTAACAATCCGCTCTCAAAGACGGCTAGGACGGGACGGCTCATGATATTGCGGGTTTGTAAGGAGGTCGGTGTGAATTCAATGGTACGAATAAAATGATGTTTTAACTCACAAAAGTCTGAATTAGAAGCGTGCAGCTTATCTTTCGGAAGGCATTCGTGTTATCAATTCAGTGTTTTCTCTTTGAGAAATACTTTTATGGTTTATTGTAAGCTAGTTGTAGAATTAAATTAATACATTTTTAACTTCTAGATGATAGCTGAAGTGAAGGAGAGGCTCGGTGAGCTGAGGGCCCTCGTCGGAGGGTTCGACCCAAGTTCAGCCGTGGACTCGGTGTTCTCCCATGATATGTTAAATTACCTTGAGTGAACGAGAAGACTCACAAATAATAAAAAATTACCTCATCACCATACAAAACTACGTATTCTATGCCTTCCGAAAGATAAGCTGCACGCTTCTAATAACAAATGAGTACTACAACGCGTATATAGGATCAAAATCCTATATTATGATAGATCGTGGGTCGTCCGGTCCTTCATTGTCGGACCGGACTGTTGATTCCGCCGTATGGCTTCAAATGAATTCCACGCTAAAGAACGCACGTTATGCTGCTTATTACTGGGAGTTGCCTCTTTGCCTGTCGGTCACTTCGGGACACACCAGATACTCTGGAAAGGCAATAGCATCTGATTGTGAGTCTATAGCACGAAGTGGAACTGAGACGGACGGTAGTCGTAATCCTGAGACGATGAGCTTTCTCTCTGAAGCGATAACGCTTAGGTCAGTGCGAATGAGTCGATGCTGTCGAATTTGTCCGCGATCTCCTTCCACCTATCTATCTTTCTTTCCACACAACTGCGTCTGGTTTTCATGATCAAGAACTCCTCATCTCTTCGCCACAACCAACACTTTGAAAATTTTGCGTACCGCTTCTGTGAATTAATAAACGAAATTCGTGTAGAATAGAACAATTTTTCCAAATTTACTACGAATCTAGAAAAAAAACACTGTCCGAGCACGACTGCTCTGAACAAATTGCATTGTTCTGATGAGCTGCTGTGTAGATAAAAATTATTACTGTAGACAGCTTTATCATGAAGAATTGACTCCGTCTCTTGGCTTTTTCTCTCCCCCGCAGTTTATCTTTTCTTTTTCTCTCTCTTGTTTTAATTTTATTTTCCGGGTAAGCTGAAATGATGTCGAAAATTGTCTTCATTTGAATTGTCCTCAGTGAGGTTATTTGAATGTGCTATATTCTCGGCAAAAACTCGAAGGGGTCTGGGAAAAAACTAGGGATTTGGTAACTCCAATTCGGAATTGGGGGTGAAACTCGAACGAACTCTTAACTCCTAGAGTTAGCTAGCCCTCACTATAACTCCGACCAAATGTAGTTTTCTCCATTTCGACCTTAGAAATTTGACAATTCTTTGTTCTCAGCTGATAATTGAGGTTCGAGTTTACGGTTAACTTGGGGTTAGCGAAAAAAATTCGTTTCACTTCTTCGAGTTAGTCTTGGCCTGCGGGTTAGCAAGAGCTCAAAACCTTTCTTAACCTCGAGTCACTCTTAACTTTGAGAGTTAATTAGCCCGCACTTTAACTCAAACTTGGTGAAATCCGCCATAAGTGTATCAAATTCATTTAGCGCGGGAGATTGTTGTAAACAAACATTCAATTATTATTTTTATTCCCTGATGATTATTATTCTTGAAAAAATAGAAAGAACGATAAACTCTAACGTGTCTTTTCATTCAAAAAGCGCGTTAATTCATAACAAAAATGTTTTGATTAAAAGTATAATTGTTCTATTTATGATTTTGAATGAATGATGGAGAATGCAAGAGCGTGTGGTGTTTTCCGTTGCACACACGGCAAAGGCCTTTGGACGAACAGTCTTTGCCGAAATGTTTGCCCAAACACACATAGCATCTGCCATATTTTTTAGCGAAAGAGGATCGTGTTGCCACGTCTAGAGAGAGAAACGAGGGGCACTGGATGAATTTGTGTGAGCCTGTACACAAGTCACACGGGGGCAAAACTTTGTTCTCAGCGGCGGAGACTGCCATGACCAGTTTGGTTGCTTGACCTCGACTAGATTTTGTATGAGGCTGTGGAGTTTCATTTGCCGAAACCGCGGTCGAGACTTCTAAAATTTTTGCTCTTTGATTAATTAATTCAACGAGGCTTTCGTATGTGGGCACATCATTTTGCGTTGATTCGAAAGTTTTTCTGGTTTCGAGGGGGAGGCCTTGGAGAGCGATTAAAACAGAGTGAAATTTTTGTGATCTAACTTCAAATTTTTGAAAGCCTTGACACTGGTGTCGAAGATTTGAAGAAAGTCCTTGAGACCTGCCAGCGATTCTTTATGGAGCGTTTTGAAGGAGAGAATTTTGTTGAGATGATGACTCGCTTGTATGCGGACACAGTCATATTTTTCTTTAAGAGTGGTATAAGCCAGATGGATATACTGAATAAATCTGTCGCCGGTATTTTAATTAATAAATTAATTGGACTGATATTATCCGGACGACGATGGAAGGGCATAGCCCAACACGATTCGAGTTTCGAGAAAAAATGGCTCCCCGGCGGGATTTGAACCCGCAACCTCTGGATTACCAGTCCAGCACGCTGCCATTTGCGCCACGGAGACGCCTATGGGAGTCGTACTCCGAGGGATAAGCTAAGCCGAACCCCACCCAGGTCCATTGTTTCTCGAAACTCTAGGCGCTTCTCCGTCGTCCGGATAATATCAGTCTAATTAATTTATTAATTAAAATACCGGCGACAGATTTATTCAGTATATCCATCTAACAACATCTAGATAAGATAAAATTCGGCGTGGTTTACCGATCAGGAGAAGCGCCTAGAGTTTCGAGAAACAATGGACCTGGGTGGGGTTCGGCTTAGCTTATCCCTCGGAGTACGACTCCCATAGGCGTCTCCGTGGCGCAAATGGCAGCGTGCTGGACTGGTAATCCAGAGGTTGCGGGTTCAAATCCCGCCGGGGAGCCATTTTTTCTCGAAACTCGAATCGTGTTTGCTATGCTATGCCCTTCCATCGTCGTTCGGATAATATCAGTCTAATTAATTTAGTAATGGTATAAGCCAATTCGTAGTTATTTGCAGTCAGGGGAATTTCGCTTATAACGGAAGAAGCTTTACCTTAAAGACATGTTTTTAAGTAATGAAATTTTTCAATATTTGAAAGGGGTGTGTTATGAACTAACGAATCAAACAACGCTAAAAAGGGGTAGAATTCTTCGGTTTTTTCACCGTCGAAAGTGGAGAGCCTTAATCAAGGGAGATTACTTCTATCCAACGTTACGGGTTGAGGTTGAGATGAGCTGGTTGTTGCTGAAGCTTCAGCCTTTTTCTTTAGCGCTTGTTGAAGAGCTAAATACGTCTCTTGTACCAGGAAGTACGTGTTGTCGAATGCTGCAGAATCCTGTGAATAGGCTTTTCCAGCATCTCCTAGCATCATGATGTTGTCTTCTATATTATTTTGAATTTCGTCATAACTTTCGTATATACCACCTAATTTGTCATACCGAGCGAGAAAGGCGTTGCGGTCACCGATTTTGAGCTCTTTTGCAAGCTTGTAGCAGTCATTCATTCGTCTGAAAAGCTTCTCTCTTTGTTTTCAGAGCCGTTGTATTAATTTAACGCGTTCATCTTCTTGAGGATTCATTTTATTTTAATTTTGAGAAAAGACCGTTAAGTGTGACAATGCAAGGAGTTTGAACCGAGATTTACCAAAAAAAAAAAAAAAAACTTACTAGAGAGGTTTGAGAAAAACAATTGATTCCTAGTGACTACTGATTAGTGTGATTAAAACTAAAATTAATTAGAGTGGTTAATTAGAGTTATAATAAACTTGACGCTTAAACTTGAAATGAGCTTGTGAATTGGCGCCGGAATGATTCCACGGAGAGGGGAAAGAGAGAGATGGAGTATAAACTTTTCTGTTGAACTTGGTACAATTCCTAAAACTTGAACTACTTTAAATAAAATAAAGAAGAGATATATCTAGTTTTATTCGTTTTTGGAAGCTGAACTACGTTAACTGACCTACGATTAAATGAATAATTTTAAGGACCTGTCTTACTTATCCTAAATGATGATATTTTAATTCAAATTTTTTGATCGGGACCGGAGGACCAAATTTTGTTGCTGGAGAGCAGAGGGGACTGTATTTTAAAGGGAGAGCGATTGATCAATTTTGAGAGACCGGAAAATGGAGTTAACTAAATTTTTGGAAAAGGAAAGAGAGAGAATGAAACTGACTTTTAGTAGGTACCTCGAGATTTGAGACAACTTCAGCGAAGGCGTTTTTTGAACTTCTTTCCTCGAGGAGACACACACAATTCGTCCTTTTCCCGGCTCGATCGCGAAAAAAACTCATTCCGTGAGGGAGCGGGTGGGGAGCATAGGAGGATTGGGGTAGGGAGAGGGAGCGTCTCTCCTAAACTAATTTTTTAAAGAACGGCAGTTTAGCAATAACAAACGGATAGTAATTCATCTCACCGGATCAATAAGTATTCCAACATGATATCAAATGACAATTGCATGATCCGGTTGCATTCAACCGAATCCGACATCGCTTGTGACCGGAGAAGAATTGACAATTTTATGGACCAGTTAAATGCAACCGAATGTTAATTTGGATGTAACCGGAACAGAAATGGTGGTTGTGTTAACCTGTGAAATCCAACCGAAAGCGTAATTATTCATAACCGGATAAAAAAAGGAAATTTTCTGAACCGGTTAAATCCAACTTAATGTGATATTCTGGTTTTAACAGGAAAGTAAATAAGGGTTGTGTGGACCTGTCAAATACAACCGAATTTGAAATAATTCTAGCCTAAAGCCGGCTCCGCACATGCGGTGTTTGCCAAATAACGAGCAAAATATTTATCAATTTCTAGCATTGCCTAGAAACCGACCAACTCGATGGACGAATACGCGGATATAGGTTTGTTCGTTTGGAAGCTTTTTGTTACTCGCCAATAAGTGAGTTATCTTATTTCTTCATGCGGTTTTTGCTTATTATGATGAAAACTAATATACTAGGTGGAGTTTTCTTCGTTACCATACTCTCAGCAACTCTTCTCTTCTGAAATGTTCATGAATTGTTGCGAAGCACTAAACGCTGCTCTTAGTTCTTATAGAACATTTTTCTCCATGTCACAGGTAAATATAGTGCGAACGGAGAACCTTTTTTCTGCATTACTAATAAATGCCTTACATTCAGATTAACTGGGACGACGGACCGTTGGGACCAAACCGTGTGACGCGCGATTTCCTTTTGTTCACGTTTCACGATTGTTTCATGTTTCTGTTGAGGTGTTGGACCTGCATCATTGTAAGTTCCCTGGGTCAGTTTCATAAAATGAACAAGTTGTATAACAAAATATTAGGCCGTAAGTGTGGGAGTATTCAAAAATTTACTGTCGAGTAATAAAAGATCTCCTCCCACTTTTAAAATGTTAAATATCATGACCGCGGTTTCAGCGTAACGCCATCTTCAAGCAAAACAATTCAACAAGAAACACAATGTGTATGTCGCATCCACTTGGCGAAATTGTCCACTTCATGAAATGGATGTTCGCATTTCACGAAGTGGCTCCACTTGCAATAATTTCAAAAAATTTAGACATCTGGCAAAAAAAGGCCATTTCTTGAAAAGGAAATCGCGTTTGTCCAGTTGCTGAAATTAAGCTTCCTTACTGCAAGTGGATGCACAACCTCATTTTTTAGCGGGTTTTTCAGTGCTCACTAAAATAACCTTTCTAAATAAAGGAAAACTTGTTTCAGCATGTGAAATTTCTCACTCATCCATTTCACGAAAAGGATTATGTTGTGCATCTACTTGAAGTAAGGAAGCTTAATTTCATTCAGCAACTGGACAAACACGATTTCCTTTTCAAGAAATGGACAATTTTTTTGTCCAGATGTAGTAATTTTTTGAAGTTACGGCAAGTGGAGCCACTTCGTGAAAAGGACATCCATTTCGTGAAATGGACAATTACTCAACATGCATGGATGCGACATGTATAACATTAAATTTAAATAAAAATTTAAATTTACAGTCGGTCAAAAACTTAAAACCAGAGAAACAAGCTTAACTTACCTAGTCAACGAAAGAACAATAACTGACTGGATAATCGACTAGGAATTAAATTGCCAATGAGCGCTCCTCACCCTCTTCGCTGCCGGCACACAAACTCAAAGCCGAACGTTGACAGATGCCGAGATCGAACGACGATTTTATTTGGTATTCAAGCATCCATCTCTGCGTGACGGGTGATTTCTAATAATTCGAACCATGCAACAAGTTCTTTAACAAGTTGTCGTTAAACTTTTGTATCAATCGCTGATTCGTTGTCACTTGGAGTATGCTTCTGTTGTCTGGGATCCATTTCTTAAGTCGGAGGTTGATCTTGTTGAGTCGATCCAGCGTAGAGCTACTAGGTACCTGGCGTACAATTTTGGGGCGTCTCGAGCATTATCATATAATGAAAGGCTTCTTTTTACTGGGCTCCACTCATTGGTGGATAGACGACGCTCCGCGGGCCTCCTCTTTGTTTGGAGGATCCTCAACTCTCACATCTCCTGCCCCGAAATCCTCTCACGCCTTTCCCTTAAAGCTCCTCAGCGTGATTTGAGACGTGATGGTCATGTGCTTTACGTGGGGCACCACCGTACTAACCATGCGAGGCATTACACGCTGGATCGCTTGGCTTCTGTAGCGAACTCGGTACCCTCGCATTGCGATTTTTTTAATGGTACTTTTCTTTCCTTTAAAAGGAAGTTGGCTGTTCACTGTTAATTACATTATTTAACTTGTTTATTATTTACTATGTGTTCGGTGATATGTTGTGCTATATGTCTGCTATTTACTTTATGTTCATATTTTTGACTGCTCTATTTTGGCGTTTATGCTGTTGAGCTGTATATAAATAAATAAATTCTTTTGTTCATTACATGGGTGGACAGTGACCAGCAAGTTAGTGAGTAAGTTAATTCCTAGTCGATTTTGTATAGTCAGTTATTTTGATTTTTCGTTGTCTACAAAAGTTTTGTTCTACTCGTATGTATAAATATGTTTTGTTAAGCTTGTTTCTCTGATGGGTTTTCAAGTTGTTGACCGCCTGTAAATTTAAATTTTTATTTTATTTAATTTTATTCATTTTTGTGTTTTTGTGTTTTTGTGTTTTGTCGTTTTTCATGTTGAATTGTTTAGTTTGAAGATGGCGTTACCTCAAACCGCGGTCATGATATCGAACATTTCAAAAGTGTGAGGAGATCTTTCATTCCTCGACAGTAAACAAGTTGTACAGCTTTGCAGAATTAGTGTTCTATGGACTTTACTTGATGTATCTTAATCTTAAGGTCCAATTACACATACCGAGTGCCCAGCCGAGAAGGTGCAGTCGACCGAGTAAAACCCCCAGTGTAATCACATTAGACGCAGTATTCGGCCGAGCTACTCAGTTGGTGGTAACAGGGCTTTAGTTTGTGTAGTGTCGACTGTCGTTAGAAGTTTCTGTGTCGGTCAGTGTTATTTAAAACTGAAGTGTTTTTAACACGGACATTCAGTGTGCGTGCACGGACATACCATGTATTGTATACTATGGTATAGTTTATGAAGAGAAGTGAGAAGTGTGTTCAGTGTGAAACATTATATTTCAAGTCACTATAGCTACTGTCTGATAAATTTGTATTTTTGACTGTTCTCGTAGCATTTTTGACCCTGGCAACCGTCATTGTTGAGAGGTTGAGGAAATGCACTTCATGACGTTCAAGCAATAATGGGTGAAAACTTGGTCGCGTATCTACATAATAGACTCACGCATCGGCAATGAAGCTATCGATGTTCCTTCGAAAGATCCGCATTGACATAGGCAGGCTCGAAGACATGCCTTATGTAAGTGCAATGCTATTTAAAGGGCAAAACTGTACTGCATTACCGCTATGAGTTTTAATATTAACATTTCTTTCAGGGAAAACGTTGCCGTTTGCACATGAGAGAAATCGGCGAAAGTTGAGTGCACATTATTTTTCCCCCACGATTATCGTCTAGAAATTCTACTGTTGATCCAACATGAAAACCACGGGCACTCAAATTTCACAAAAACATACCTTCTCATTTTTATGGCCATTCTATACAGCTTCACCTAATTTCACGTGCCATTCTCTTCGAATGACTATACGTGTATACTCCCATATTCGCACTTGCAAGTTGGAATTACATTGGCCTGCATGGTGAAACACCAGGTGAAATACGTATAAGGACGAGGACAGCCTTTCTAAACCTGTAACTCCGTATTGCATCACGTGCAATACGGAAACGGACGTTACCCAGAGGAACTATCCGCCAAGAGGCTAGACCCTTCGTTGCTCCATTCGAACACTAATATAAATGGAACTGCGGTTATTCATTGTTTCTTTAATGATTGAAACAATAATGAAATATTCATTTAATTCTATATGTAATGTAACTTACGGGTTTTCTATGCCGCTAGGCTTTTTTCCTCTGTTTGATTTTGGGTTAAATTATAAAGACGCTATTCGCTCAGTTGCGAAATGTTTTCTTTTTCTTCCCGTACTCCTTAATTTCCAAAGAAACTGTTGTTCTTTTTGGAGGAATGAAGCTGACTGATATTTAAAAAAAGAAGAAAAATATAGCTTTTTCGGTGTTCTTCGGAGCTTTCACGAAAGAACGGCATTTTCTTTGATTTCGGTATAATAATGCCTTTAATTATAAATTTCTGTACTATACGCATTGTGAAATGTCAAAACTATTGGGACAGACGATATTTTGATAGGAAAATAACAAGACTAGATAAAGGCGGGAAAATAAAATAAGTATCTTGTATTTGCCGCGTTTTTCCCCCTCCCTTTTCGCATAGCAGAACTTTGTCAACCAAACTGCGCTGCTCCACAAAAAAACACCGGCCCATGGTTGTTACTAGGGGAGACAACCTTCTTTATTAGTTTACCGTTCCCCGGTTCAAACGCGTATTGACGCCCAGTTGGAGTAGGCTCAATCAAAGCCGCCTCTACTCCCATGTGAAGTCGTCCTAATTTAATAGAATAGAAAAAGCGACGAATTCTCCTTCGTAGGTTTATAATTTCTAAAATCGTGTATAAGTTTCGAACTCCCCAGTATTCGTGATCGTGATCAGGAAATACAATAATAAAGCAAAATTACCGAGATGATCTTTTTTTGCTGTTTTTTTAAATTTTAATTCTGTATCTTGGATTCAAAAAATCTTGAAAATTAATTACAATTAATAAACTAATTTTGTTTTACCAAATTCGAATGAGCGATTAATGCTTAGTATATATACTAAGTACCCGAAATTGTTCAGACATTTGGGTGTGTGAAATAATTTATATACCGATACCTTCAGCACAAGAAGCCGACAGCTCAGAAAATGAAGAAGTAGAAGAAGAAAAAAACCGACTTGGAATTGGGGGGGGGGGAATGCAAGAACGGTCAATTTTAGAAACAATTAAGAGATTCAACTACCTCCTCCAACCCCAAACAACTAACGCATTCTCATCTCCGTAATAATAAATTACACCAATCGTCAATATAGTGATTTCCATAAGTCTTTTAACCCATATTTCGACTCTTTTCCGGTGTTTGGTTCCGACCATACAGGTCTTGGTCAAGCCTAAGTCCCGTATGCTGAGTCGAAAATTCCTAGACTCGACCAACCTTCCTCACAAACTGTAGTATTACATGTTATTTTATAGTTTTTCCAATTTGTGAGAGAGCTTTGAAGTTGAGGAAATTTCGAGGAACGATTTGGCATACGGGCATAAATTTGCCGAAATAAACCCTTCGACAGCGCACCGGGGTTGATTTCTTATATACTTACTAAAGCGTGATTTCCCCTTGTCTTAAAATTACTATTATTTGAGATTTTTATTAATTATGCTCATCATCTTGATACATAAAAAAATGAAATGCACTAATGAAAAAGGTAGGGCGGGGGAGGGGTTGACAATTGTCTTGCAGTACGATCACAATTAAAAATTAGTAAACAAATAAACGCGCGTAAATTTCTACTTTTGATGTAGAAGGGTTTCCTCTTGGAGGGGTAATCGAGATAAAAACAAAAAAATATCAAATTATGCTGTAACGTGGTTCGCTCCGAACCCGTACTATTTCCGTGGGGTTTGCTCAGGTTGAGGGTTGGTTGCAAAAGAAGGTTTAGACACAGTTTTATAAAAATGAAAATTATATTGATTGAAAACAAGAAGAATTTGAGAACAAAGAACTTGAGGAACGTTTGTACAGTTGAGGACTGCGATCGGTACTCAGGGTGAGGGTCGTTGAGCGAGATATGTTCTGTGAACACGAACAAACACCCTAAGCAACGAAAAGTTAAGCAGAGAAAAGAAAATGCACTCACCGAATTGATTCCCTTTGGGTCGCCCGGTTCGTTTGAACGTCTTGACCAGTGTCTCCGAAGTTCCGTTGAGGAAGCGAGTCAACTTTGGGAAGAGGGGGTGTGTATGTGTGGGTGTGTGTGTGTGTGTGCGTGTACGAGTGGTGAGTGGTGAGGAGTCGACGGCGTTAGCCGGCGAGCTGGTTCGCTTCCACAGAGGAGGTAGAGACGAACTTGAAGACGGCAGGCGCAGGGAGTGGACTGACTCACGATGTCCGCTTTTGCGTTTCTGGGTATAGTCGCGCGTTGAGTTTGTGCGTGTACGTGTGCGCGTCCGTGTGTCCACGTCGAAAGTGCGAGTCCGCCGGGTCCGACTGTGGTGAGTGGCGGTGGAAACGAACGACGAGTGGCGTCTTGTGCGTGCCGGGTCCGACTACGGTGAGTGGCGGCAACGTCGATGACGAGTGGTGTCTTGTGTGTGTGCCGGGTCCGACTACGGTGAGTGGCGGCAACAACGAACGACGAGAAGTGTCTTTGTGCGTGCCGGGTCCAACTACGGTGAGTGGCGGCACCGTCGATGACTAACAGTGTCTTTGTGCGTGCCGGGTCCGACTACGGTGAGTGGCGGCAACGTCGACGACAACTGGTGAGTGGTGTGTGCGAGTGGAGTGAAGCTCGGACTGACACACCGTTTACAGCTCGTACACGGCGACGAGGGAAGAAATAAAAAAAAAAAGACGCACAACGTACCAAATGAAACGCACAAACGCGACAATTTACCCCGTGAATCACTCCCTGCCCTTTTGAGTGAACTACTCTCAAACTACACTGACTTTAAGCTTGAGAAACTGTGTAACAATACTCAAAACACTATGTCAGAACTGCCTCGAGACGAGCTCGACGAGGCTTTTTATAGGGGCTTGATTTATCCCAATCTATGCATTTTCTCTCCCTTCTTCCCGTTGCCATGGGTTTCCTTTATTTGTCACCTGCTAAACATACTCGCTCAACTGAAGGTATTCTTTTACACCGGGGAATGATATTATTCGATTTGAGGCCAAAAACTGGGGCCGCCTCGTTACACTCCTCCCTCCTGAAAGGGTGGACCGTGTTCACCCTCAAAAAAAAAGATCAAGCGGTGGACCGAATTTTTGGCCCGCGCTTAATTACTCTACTTGATTCTCGAGGTGCCTTTGTTTTTCCCTTTCCCTCAGTTGAAATCTTTTTTTTCTCTTTTTTTCTTGCGCTTCATTTTT
Source organism: Corythucha ciliata (assembly GCA_038030265.1). Classification (NCBI taxonomy): domain Eukaryota; kingdom Metazoa; phylum Arthropoda; class Insecta; order Hemiptera; family Tingidae; genus Corythucha; species Corythucha ciliata. Next base: position 62,926,155 of record CM075938.1, read on the forward strand.
CTCTACCCTCAGGTGTCTGAACGTTTCCGCTTTCTTTTTTCCTACCGTCCCTTAACAAACGAAACCTTATTCCAACATCTGGTTTTTTATTTTCTTTTACTTGAGTTTGGTCTCTGGATGCGGACGGCTGGTTTGGAAAATTCCTCCCTTTTCCTGTTCACTGGTAGGTTCGGCTCTACTAATGTGGCTGCTCTTAATATGTTAAAAAGTAGAAATGATAAATCTGAGCTAGAACCTTTTTTCGTTGTCCGTGAGTGGAAAGTTTTTGTCCTTTACGACCCGCCTCATCTCTTAAAATCGGTGAGAAATAACCTGATAAACCACGATCTCGTATACCAAGGCAATACTGTTCGATGGAAATAATATTGAGGACTGTTTCAAAGTCGATAAAAGCTTCTTCCACGTAAACCGGAAAATTACGGCGGAGCACATTCGTCCTTCTAATTGAAACAAAATGAAGGTAAAATTTGCGGTGCAAGTTTTCAGTCATTCGTCCTACGCAGCTATAGGGTACTTGAGCGATTCAGGAAGAATGCCGAAGGAAGCTAGCCACACTGCTCATTTTTTCAAAACCATGGATTCTCTTTTCGATAGTTTTAATGGCAGCTTCTATCATAGAATACCGTCCAAGCCTCTAACTTCCTGTTCAACTTCAACAGACCCCCACCTAAAATTTTGGAAAGGTCTGATTCCAAAATTGAATGAGTCATATTTTATTGGGGAAAAGGGAGAGCATAGAAAGCCACCTTGTCTGAAAGGATGGGTTGAAAATATTAAATGCGTGGGATTGTTGTGGAAATTATTGGAACAAAACGGGTTTGATTATTTAATTATGAGAAACCTAAATCAGGATCCCATTGAAAATTTTTTCTGCGTGATTCGTCAGCATTGCGGTTCAAATGTCAACCCCTCGTCTTCCCAATTTCAAGCGGCATTCAAAACTGTCCTCATAAATAATATAGCGTCCCACGGGCTAAAAAATTCCAACTGTGAAGATTACAACACTGCTGATTTTCTTGATGACCTCGGAGATTTACTTCAGCAAACTAACACAAAAAATAAGCTATCTGAATCGCTCAAAATTCCTTCTAATAGCGCACAATGCGACAAAGAAATTCAGGCAGCATCACTATGTCTTCCAGACGACGATGAAGTTGCCAATGAGGCCACGGCCTACGTGACGGGTTACCTCATTAAGAAAATGGGAAGCTTTGTGGACGATCCGCTTCACTTTTATTTTATTTGTATAATAATTATTAATTCAGTTTTTTAAAAAGAACAGATGGAAAAAAGAAGCATATTTTTTCTTGGGCTTTTGTGAGCAAGCTTTCTACGGAATCAACACGATTTCTTTTCCGACTTCTTCATCCTCGAACTCTCCAATCGACAGCCTTGCCACATCCGCGGACAGCGGAGAACATCTCCCACAGCGAGATTCAACAAGATTCAACAAGAAGAAGAAAAGCGTTATCGTGGAAACAAACTTTTTTATTTTCAATATATTAATTTTAACTTTCAACAATTTTCTCTTCTTCCGTTTTTTAATAATTTGACGCGAATAATGAATTAATTTAGACAGTAGAAGAGCGCCGAGAAGTTCTAGTCTGGGAATTGTTAGCGATTTCAAAGGAGCTACTCTTTGACGAGCGATGGGGAAAAAGGTTTGAACGTCATGATTGGAATAAGAAATCCGCAAATAAACAACTGCCGAGTATGCACTAAGAGAAGCGTCCGAAAATCCATGCAATTGCACTTCGAAAACGTTTAAAGTATTTACGAATCTAGGGATGGTGAATTGATGCAGAGACGAAAGTTGTTTTGAAAATTTGCCCCAGGTTAAGAGTAAATTTGTTGGTAAAGGTTCATCCCAACTCAAGGTTTGCTGCCAAAGTTTTTGAATGAAAATCTTGATCCAAATAGCAACTGGACTTAAAATACCGAAAGGATCCCAGATTTTTGCCAGAGTGGAAAGTACTTCTCGTTTCGTGTTAACGATTTTTAGATGTTCAAAATCAAAAGAAAAAAAATCTTGGCTAGAATGCCACTGAAGTCCGAGAACTTTAAAGTTATTTTGAATTTTACCGATATTGACGCAGTCATTTTCATCTATTGGTCCCGAAAGTTCGATTGTTTTTAAGTTGGATTTCCACCCTTTTAGATTAAATCCTCCATCGCGAAGAAGTGCAGTGATTTGATTTTTGAGCTCAACTACTTCGTCTATGTTTGAAGTTCCAGTAATGATGTCGTCTACAAACAGATCTGAATTTAGGGCTTTAGCCGCTAATGGATACTTATCCTTTTCCTCTTCTACGAGACGTTGGATAGTCTTCATGGCCAAGTATCCAAGTAGGGTGAAGAAGTCTGCCCGAAGGTCACTCGGGTAAGTTCAAGTTCCTGTAACGGCGCGTCTGGACGTTCTCGATATAAAAGAGACTGAAATCGTCTGTCGACAGGGTTTACGATTATTTGTAAAAACATTTTCTCAATGTCGTTAACTAAGACAATTTTATGAAAACGAAAATTGATTAAGATTTCTACGACATCTTTATGAAGTTTTGGACCACCCAGCAAACTGTCATTGAGCGAATAACCGCTGCTAGTTTTTGCCGAGGCATCGAAAACAGGACGAACCGGTGTCGTTGATGATTGCTCTTTGACAACAGGATGATGTGGTAGATAAACCTTAACTGCGTTGAAATTTTCATCTGTCGATGGTACGAGGTATCCGAGTCTTTTATAGTCTGAAATAACGCTATGGTACGCCGAAGCCAAGTTGGGATTGATTTTTAAACGATTTTCAAGTTTGAAAAGTCGAGACTGAGCTACAGTTTTAGACTCACCGAGGGGAACAAGGGGTTGGCGAAATGGTAACCTTACTATAAAACGACCACTTTCATCACGATGAACCGTATTCGAAAAATATTCTTCGCAATATTTGCTCCCAGAACTTCTTTATTGCGTCGTTCAAATCTTCTGAAACATCTGACGTTGTTAAAAATGAGGAAAGATGAGTGGGTAAACTTGATTCTCTAGTTTTTCCGATGATGACCCAGCCGAATATGGTTTCTAAAGCTGAAGGAAACCCATTTAATTTTGCCCCAGTGACGATATCTGTGTAAAGATCTGCCCCTAAAAGGCAATCAATCGAAGAAGGTTTATAAAATTCAGGGTCACTTAATTTCAAGTTTTTCAGATGGCTAAATTCTGAAGGAAGTTTCACCGTTGGAATAAAATTTGAAATTCGAGGTAAAATTAAAGCAGAAGTTGTTAAAACGAGTTTTTCAGGTTCATCATCGATGGGCTTGATTTGAATTGAAACGAGACCTTTTATTTTCTTGACCGGAGTTTGCCCTATTCCCGACATGGGAACGTTAACACGACGAATTTTCAAGCCTAGGCGATTGACACATTCAGCAGTTAAATAGCTGGACTGGGAACCACTATCTATAACTGCCCGAATTTTTTGAAAGTTTCCTGAAGAATCCAAAACGTGAATTAAAGCAGTAGCCAAAATGAAACCAGCTGATTCCGCAACGAGGCTAGTTAACGCAGTGGATGGTCGAGGGGATTCTTCTTGAGACAGTTTTCAGGAGGAGTTACGAAATGTAAAAGGGAGTGATGTTTTTCTTTGCATAGGGAGCAAGTGAATTTTGAAAAACATTTTTCTGTTTGATGATTAGAACGCAGGCAGTTGGAACAAAGTCGTTTTGCCCGTACGAATGAAATCCTTTCCTCAGCGCTAAGATTTTTGAATTTTGAACATTGAATGAGTGAATGTAAATCGATGCAGTAGGGACATTTTGCCTCTTTTCTAGTAGAGATAAAAGAATGTCCAGGCTTCATTCTAGAGTTGAACGAATTTTGATTGATCTTATCATTTTTTGAAATCGGTGTTTCGACAGAAGAAAAGGCGATTTTCATGGCATCGCATCGTTTTTGAAGAAATTTGACGAATTTTGAGTTTCAAAGTCTTGCCTTGTTTTTGTGTCCAATTTTGAAAGAATGATTTGGAGTAAGAGAAAGCTCCAGTCATCTACGGGTAGATGCAATGACTTGAGGGCTGCCAGATTTTTATTCAAATTAGACACCAACTGTTGCAGTTGTTGAATCGACGGGTTGTAACATCCTCGGACAGCGGAGAACATCTCCCACAGCGAGATTCAACAAGAAGAAGAAAAGCGTTATCGTGGAAACAAACTTTTTTATTTTCAATATATTAATTTTAACTTTCAACATTTTTCTCTTCTTCCGTTTTTTAAGCCCTTTATTTTGTTAACCAGCGCTCACACTTTGAGCTTGATAAGTGTGACTCTTGCATGAATGCATTGTTCTCTCTTGACGTCGCGTCATCCTCTCTTTTCATATCCCGAAAAGAATTTTCCGAAGCCTCCAAATTATTATCATACCCATCTTAATCACTCGTCAAAGCTGTTGCTTATGCTACTCGGAAAATGCTCCAAGATTCCTGGAATTTGTTCAATTGCCCAGACGTTCAGTTTAACCTCATTCAGTCGGCTTTGGAGAATACTGATTTCACCTGGATCCATGAAGAGCACCGTCTTTCTGTTGGAAAAGTCATAATTTCACGTTTGTCCCTCATTGTAATTTACAATAGATGCAAAACCATGAATAAAAACATGCGCGTGAAAGATGATAAGCAGTTAGATGCCAAGAAAATGAGAAACATTTTACATAAATAATTGTTTTCTTCTTCACTTTTTACTTTTTTTCGGAACTTGTTCCCAGGGTTGATAGTTTCTAATCAAAGTTCGGGTTCCAATTGGGGTTCGAACTGTTCGTTGTTTCCTCCACTTTTGTTTAAGGCTGTTGACGGCATAGATATACAAACATGGATTGCTCGCCTCGAGACTGCAAGTGACCCCAGCCGCCCCTCCAACTTGTTGCCAATGGCGGGTTATGAAACGTGTAACACTGGTGAAACCTCTCACCCTTCGACCCTCCTCCAATCTTACAATTTCATCACATCTCACTTCTCCCATCCAAACTTGATTTCTTTCTTTACCTCGTTTTCAAGGCTCTTTTTTTCGGATTTTTTTTTTCTTTTTTTCTTTTTTTTCGGGAAACGCTATAAATTGCTCGACCATTGTGAACAAGGCTAAGCTGCTCGAACATGATCTGAACGCCTCCATTTAGTGCTTTCAGCATATTTTCCCGATTATCTATTGGAAAACGCAACATATCATAATTATGAATTTGGTAGGACTCTGGGGCGAAAGGAGAGTGGATGGAAGTTAAGTGTGTCCTCGTTAATAAAGAAAACATGCTTCGCCAATCCATATAAATGACAAAATTTAATATGACACATTTTTCATTACATTCCCTATTTAAAATGAACATTACGACTCGTCGTTATACACTCTCACACATTGTTGAACAGGACTATTTTGGTCAGCTTTTGCCTCAGCCCCATTGCACCTTTTTGGGCTTTATTTGTTTCATTTCTCGAGAAATGAAATGCAACAATTTTCACCATCATTTTACTCACAAGTCTAATTAAATTAAGTTCATGGTTTTCATAATTTTTTGCATGTTCTTTGAATACATTTCCGACGAATTTCCGTACTGTGATATGCACAGTTTTTTTCTCTTTGAAATCTTTGCCACGGCTTAATTTCACTAATTTATGAACGAACCTAATTATTTTCATGGTATCGTCTGAAGGACGTAATAGGCGACCCATATTGACAAAGTCCAGAAATTTTGAATAGTCACAGCCTGTCTCTGATGTAAGACATGACTGACAATGTTCACAATATTCTAATTTTTTGATTAACGATCTTGCTACAAATCCCCCTATGTAATACAAGATATTATCATGTATGACGTCTTTTTCATCTTCAAGTAAATGGCACAATACGTCAATATCGTCTTCTTGACCATCGCTCGCTTCCTGGTCACTATTTTCATTGTTGCCTATGTTTTCATTTAACTGAAGAACATTTGCTCCATCAGAGGCTCGCACAGAGTTACGGAACATCATTTTTCGTAATGCCCATTTAAACTGCAAAACATTGGGGTTATTATTGAAGCCTCCGTGAGATCGTATGCAAGAAAAAAGGAGTTCCAGGTGGTCCTGTGAAAACTTGTACGTCAAAATAAATTTGAAATTACACTCATTTAAAAGACGAGGAACTAACATTTGCATTGCGTTAATGTTTGACATATAGCCAAGGGCGAAGGTTTTCCGAGGGTGACATAGGATTGGGACCCCCTCAGCAGATAAACTATTCAAATAATTGAACCACTTCTTCATTTTTTCCCAAATATCCGCCCAATTTTTGTCATTAATTGAACCCTTCAACCCGTTAGCGAAAGGAACTCGAGAGTTGAAAACATCAAAGAGACTGTCTATAACTTTTATGAACTCCACAGTGCCTTCACTGCCAAGGAAGTCCGGATTTCCCATGAAACGCAAAAAATCTATGGCGTTAGCGACGCTGTTACTCAAAGTTTGAACTGATATTCGGACATTCATTTTTCTATTACGGAAAAAAATATGTTTATCGGACAGTTTGTTCGCTAATTTCAAGTTTTTTTCTTCTTGGAGAGAGTGCAATTTGGTGATATACCTGTAATCAATAATACTTTTTCCTGATTTAAGGAGTACCACATCGGCAAATGCGTTCCTGGCCAATTTGGCAACATGGGAGTTGTCAAAAAAAGCTAAAATTTCAAAGGGAACATTGGGTATTCTGAAATTTGGTTTGGAGGGGAAATTGCAACCCAAAATTCGCATGGCAGACAAATTGGTAGACAGCCCATCGAATGTGCACGTATGCACTCTTAAACCAGATTCGTGTAGCTTTGTGATACAAGTTTTCACAATGTTTGCTAAGTGTACAGCGCGAATTTTGTTGATGAAAAAATATGCTACAGCACATTTAAAGTTAGTTTTGAGGCCAACGATCATGAAAACAAGAGCCTCAGAAGCGAGCGTTTCACAAGAACCTGTTTTAACTCCTCCGACCTCTGCGTAGCCAACAAACTTTCCCTGGCTCTTATCAAATAGTATTTGTTTTCTGATGGACATTCCATCAACTACCAATCCAAAATCCCTAAAATAATCATTTGCGGCAGCTTTCTCCTTTAAAAACAGGAAAACTTCGTTCAAAAAACCTGGCTCACAATTAAAGGAGCTAATCCAGCGCCTCAAAGTGGAAGGCCCTGGCAAGCGAAAATGCTTCTTAACGAATTTATACGCCTTTGGGGAGTAATAGTACAACGTCTGGGCAAATTCTTTCATGCGTTTTGTGAAGTGTGGCTTTCCTGGCGACTTTGTAAGGATGGCGTCAAGGGGCAAGCCGTCGAAATTCTTCCGTATTGATTGAATTAGTTTCGCTGAATTTTTCACCTAAATAAAAAATTGTACTATTAGTCGGGCAAGAACGGCATATATTTCCACATAAAATGTCGTTTGCTTTGTCACATTTTCACAAGTTTTCCACAATGTCCCATAAAATATTTTTAACAAGATTATTGCCCGTATTTATGAACGTCCCTTGACGTTAAGGAACCCTTAAAATTACTTAGAACAGATGATTTTATTGTGATTAAAATTGATCTCAATGGTTCCTTGACTCAAGGAAGCTTCAAGTAACGTTCATAAATACGGGCCTTTATCTACCAAAGGCTTTCAAGGAATTTATTTCTATGAATTTCCATAATATCCAACAAAATATTTTTAAGAAGTTTTATCTACCAAAGGCTTTCAAGGAATTTATTTCTATGAAGGAAGAATGACCCCCATGTTGGGGGTTAGACCCACCGGCCGATTTTCGACACAACAAATTTCACGATATAGACCAACACAAACTAAACGTCCAAGAGCCAGCGACGTAAAAACTGCAACCATTTTCAGCGCATAAAATCGATAATAATTCGCTAATAGTGGGAAAAATTGTCTGCCTCCATTTGGACGTGACCAAACCGGTGTCAGACTCCATGAAAGATGCACTTGCGGGGAGAAGTAACACAAATTCCGGTCACACGGCAAAAACGTTTTATTCGCGTGATAACGCATTGAAAAATGTAGGGAATTGAATATTACTTTTAATGCTAACAGGTTCTGTGGCGTCGAGCCAATGGAAAAGCTTAAAACCCTCCAATTTTAATTATCGGGTTTCGGGGTCAGGGTACTTTTTTCTTGGGGAAAATAGGATGAGAAATCCCCCAAAAATATATATAATTAAAAATCTATGATGAACGGTTTTCATGCTATAACATGAAAAACAGTGTCACTATTAGGGAATTATGATCGATTTTATGCGCTGGCTAAGAAAAGTATGTCAATGTTGCACTTTTTACGTCGCTGGCTCTTGGACTAATAGTTTGTGTTTACAGTCAACCGGGTTCTCAGATTAGAGCTCGCGTGTACGCACCTCAGAGCAGATTATCATTTTTGTCACTGGTGGAGTTCCATTGGTCTTTAGCGGAGAAAAATTGCCTCACTAACACCTGAATTACACCGACGATTTTTCTCCGCTAGAAAACAATGGAGCGCTAAAGAACATTAGCTTGATCAGTACCAATCTCTCAAGCGTGTATAACAAGTGCGCGGTACAAGAGACAACGATTTTTGCGATAGATGAAGAACAGACCCCACAACAACTCCTCGAAGATTACAAGACACTCACCTCATTCTTCAAGGCCTTAAGAAGGTCTTTGGTATTACGAAGAGCAATATTCTTCCTTCGAACTTTGGCCTGGAGCATCTTAACTTTCTTCCTTAACTGAATTTTTCTAGGCGAGGATGGCTCTCGACGCTTATGAGAAACCGATGTGTCAAAGGCCACAACTTCACACTCCTCCGCCACGGAAGGAGGATTATCGAGCTGTCTACAACTCAAGTCCTAAAGAGATAGAGAAACCAATCATAACACAGTTGAGAAATAAATGAAAAACACGTACTTCCTCCATCGCTACATCTACTATAGCTATCGCAGCAACATCCGGCACAGCTGATGGCTTCAGGGCATCGTTTTTGAAGTTTTTCTTTGAAAAGTGAGCCGAACACAGTATAGACGACTTCGTTGGAACAAATCCGGGACGGCCACAGAACTCAGCCCATTTTCTCCGGAATTCCATGGGATACGGGAACCTGTGAGAAGAGTAGTGTGTGCGTGAGTTCATTTCGTCAAGGAATTCGAGCAGTACGTGGAACATTTCTCACTCATAAAAAACGAAAGGACTGTCCGGGAGCTTCGTATTCCAGCATCCCTGAACGCTGCACGCAGCTTCCGACGTGCGAGGCACAGCTGTATCCTTCAGTCTCCTCAGACTTGCGCCAGGTTGATTCACAAAATCATTCAACTCAAAATGTCGAGAGCAAACAAACAGGGCTGAAGGACAAGGGACTCCAGATAACCCTAAAGCCGAACGCCAGGCTCCGGCTCGATCCAATTTCTTGGGAAACCTGTATCGCAGGAAAGAAAAATTAGAAAGGAGAGGTACTCGATGAAGAAAAAAATGTAAGTAACGTAATGCCTTAAAGACTTACGAGTGAAACGTGGAATCGCTCCGTTTATCAGCGTGTTCTCCACACCAAGGCACCACACATCTTCTTCCACCGCCCATTGAAATTTACAAAAATCTCAATGCTACCACGAAATGAGGAAACGGAGCAGGACGAAGGGAGCGTTCTGAAAAGAACGATTGAAATAATAAAGGAAACAAGGAAGTTGAAGAAAAACTGGGGAAAAAAACGCAAAGGGCACAAAAACACAACCACACTGAACCAAAGCTCAAAAGCAATAGAGAGAAAAAACAAGGAAGTCTGACTTGAGGCTATCTAGCAGCATAACCTGCCAAAGGCTACTAGTTGGAGGGGTGA
>CM075939.1:0-30000 GCA_038030265.1 Corythucha ciliata
TAGCTCATGCCACGTGTGCTCCGACCACTTTAATGATGATGATTACGAGGACGATATGAGGAACCGTCTCTTGGGCCTTCCTCAGAAAAAAAAAATTGAAAATGGACGCTTTTCCCCACATCAATGTCGGAAAAGTAGAAGACAACAGTAAGGCTCAGCTTAAATTCGATAGGGGCAGGAGAGTTCAGAGGCGAGAGCAGCAACAAATTGTGACAAGCATTATAAGAAACTTAACAACTTCAGAACCCGAGCATGCTGTTCATGGAGAAGGCAAGTAAACATGAATTGAATGATTGATTGTAATTGATGTAATTGGTTAATTGATAGTGGCTTTGAACTTTCGAATAACGCTGGTATTGTAAACAGAGAACCACTAGACGAACTTGTCAGTCTGGCAATCAAGTCTGAAATTTCGTCAGTATTCAAATTAAAAGAAATGCACGTCAATTGTACAAAGGCTGAGCGACAAAATGTTCGTTTGGCTTCACAGCTTCTTTCGCATACCACAGCCACTGCATTAATGAGATACGTGAAGGCAAACAATTGTACAGCTCACTTTTCCGGCTTTTGGATTGCCTCAATTTCCCGATGTTTCAATTAACAGAGATTTATAACTGTGTCTGTTCTGTCTAGACAGTGATTCTCAACCTGGGGGTGCCTCCCCCCCCCCTAAGGGGGCGTAAGCGATTTTCACAAGCCGGCGTGAACTTGTCCCTATGCCCTTAAGGTTGATATTGCGAGGCCAACCAATAAAAAATCGGATACTTCAGGAACGTCACATTTTTGTTTCTTAACATTGCCCCTGAGTCCCTCAGCTCATATACTCAATTGAGAAACGCAGTCGGCAGGTCTGTCGAGAGGGGGAGGGGGCACTGGGTCTATTATCGCCGGGCCCGCTTATTATCTTGGGGCTCGGATTTCAAAAAACAAGAAAAGGAAGAATAAAGGGAAAGCTTTACTGGGAGCTCAACTGTGGTTGAGATTTGCACTGGTTGGGTCTTCTTTGTGTTTGGATCTTTTACTGCGGTTGGACCTTTGCTGTGGTTGGACCCTTGCTGTGGCTGGAACTTTGCTGTGGTTGGACTTTGGTTGGGCCTTAGGGATTCATTGTACTGTGTTGGGGTTGGGGCCTTCGGGTTTTTGTAGTTTGGCTCCGATTGGAGCTTTACTGTGGTTTTATGTAGGTCTTTCGAGAAAGAAGCCAAGGATAAGTTTTCACCCAAGAGGAAAGGGCTTCATTTAATTCCGTCCTGGGCTCGAATATTCTCTCCACAGTCCTGGTATTTAGGTCCCGATCAAATGGCACCAACGTGGGCTGTCATTGCCCTTAAAAGTGGTCATAGTGGCCTTGCCATTTCGGTCAATTTTCTTGACTCCAAGGCGGTCAACCGTGGTCCGTGTGCGTGTTGGCTCTTCGAATTGCACTTACAAGTTCTCGACGTTTTTTAAACATTTTGAAAAGTGTGCAAGTGATCTAAAACGGGTGCGCTCCTTCGTGATTTGATCAAAATCTAAGCTTTTCGTGGTTTTCATGGTCCAAGGGGGGCGTGACCGTGAAAAGGTTGAGAACCACCAACTGTGTGGCGTGTAGCATTGGCAGTGGCGGAGGCCGGATTGCGTCATAATGTGGCCCCCTATTTTCCTTAAGCCGACTCTTGATCCGCGCCAGCCAGACCGTAGCCGTTAAAAGGGATTTCCCTGTGAATCTGGAGTTTTTTTTTTGCACCTTTTCCCTGTTTTCAGGGGCATGCACGAATTCCCCTCGGATAGCGAAATCGACTGCTCTAAAGCCCAAGGAACAACTTTACCACGCCGGCCCGCTCCAAAGTCAAAAGTCTGGCCGAAACCAATCGACATCGCATAGCACTCATTTTTACCCATCGCACAGCATTATTTTTTTTTTTTTTTCATTCACATTGGTCGCTTTTGGCAAGCACGAATTATATCACCGACTTGACGTGACGGAACAGTCAAATTCAAAGTTATACGGCTGAACGTAATTTGAACAAGGCAAATGCAATTTTCGCTTGTTTGAAAAAGGCTCAGGCCACCAAGTAGCGGTTCAAATCAATGGATAATCCTTCTTAAAAGAGGGGCTTATAGTATTGAGAAATAAATAAAGTATTCTTATCTTCGATTGTATGATAGCATAATTTTGCAATATGTGCTTAATGAACTGACGGCTTTACGTTATAAAGGTAACATACTATACTATACAATAAACAAATACGAATCAAAAGCGGCCTTGACTCTCCCATTCAGCACGCCCCCAAGTCATAGGCCGATTGTGTATAATGGGAGGGGTCCTCTCAGATTCGGCTCTCAACAGTTTAAACGAGTTGAAGTAGGGTGGGGGGGGGAGTGCAAAAACCCTCAGAGCAGAATGGGTAACATGAGTTGTAAAGTATAACGTATCTTTATGGTATTATGGTTCTCTTTGATATTTTTATGACCTTTTACAAAGACCTTACGACCTTAACGGAGGAAGAAAAAAAAAAAAAAAAAAACAGTGGGAAAAATCACTCTTTCCACCTGGTTAACGTTGGAGTACGAAACCGTGTTAAACACATTTTCAAGCGCCGAGATAACCAAAAAACATGCTGTGTATTCGTGTTTGTGTGGTCAACCTTGCTCATCTTTGGAATGCGTTCCGTAATGTCAACACCTTTCCCCTTGTAGCGGTTGACATTTTGTTTGAGGGAAAATAAAACGAATTAAAAGTAATAAAATTTGCTGCTATTTTGATACATTTTTTTGTTCCATATACAATCCGCTAACCTTTGAAACGTATAGTGTGCACTCTTTCGAAATTTACGATGTATTTATGCAAATATCGAATGATTACTTCGTATTCTCCCAGCATTTTACCACTAATTGTAGGTCAGTCTTGATGTCAAATTATTTTGCGAGTTCTAACTCTGGAAATTCAAAATATTTCTATATCATTTCGTCGAAACCGGATCTCGTTAGAAGCGTTCAAAAAAAAAAAAAGTGGGCGCCAAAAAACCTTGATCTTTACAGGAATCATTAAAGGAATACGAGAGATAAATGGCCTGCTTTACAATATTTCGTAAGAAATTGGTTGTTTTCATCTAAAAAAAAAAAAAAAAAAAAAAGGCCGCCTCCTGCGACACAAATTTAACTGCGGAGTCGTGCGTGTGCAACACAGCCCCGCGCTTCTGAACTTTTGTCGTCCCGAAAAGGACGAGTAGGAAGTCCTAAAAAAAAAATCCTGTTTATTTATTTGCGGGACGTGAGAATTCTTTGAACGCGAATGAAAATGAGATGGATTAAAAAAGAAAGTTTTTCAGTTGAGGCGGACCAATCACTCTCACTGTAATTATACGGCTAAAATTTTGTGAATCAAAAAAGTTCTATTCTTATAACAGTCAGACATAAACAGTCTACGTTTTTACGTTACTTTTTTTTAACTTAAAATCGCGAGAATCTCAACGTTGGGCTTAAAAACATGCAACGCGTCGCAAAAAGCGTTATTAAGCCCCGAAATAATTTCAGTTTAGAATCCGGGAATGCGATTGCTTGGTGTAAAAACTGATTGACTGAACTGATTGAACACTTTCCCATTGCCCGCTCAAAAGTTAAGTAATTTGTCCACACATGGTTTGCTAAACGAAGAACCAAATGTTTTTGGGGCTGGAAAAGAGGGACAATTCATAATCCTGTCCGTTCAGTAACGCGACTGGTGGAAAGCACGATTCAAAATTCCGTTGACCGACACTTTAAGATCACGGGAGTGAGAAATCACGTAAGCGACCACGTGCAATTTCGTACTAGAAATTCGATAATCGTCACAGAATTTTTCTCGCAGAAGAAAAACATTTCCCCGAATCTGGCTCACTGTAATATAAATTTCTCAGATTTAGCTCACTGAAAACAAATTCCGAGGATTTTGTCGCCAGTAATATGACATTTCCCAACGAGAGAGGAAAGGGGAACTTTACCGGCGAGTTGTCGCAAACTCTAGGGCAAAATTTCAGCGAAATGCCACGTCAGGGTCAAAATTCACGCGAAACGTCACGTGCGAGAGAAAACCGGTTTTGAAACGGCCGCGGCACACCCAAGGGAAAAATTTACGCGAAATGCCCCAGTTTGTGGACAAAACGCAAGAACATTGGGGGAAACACACACGTGCAAGTCGTAAATGAAAGGGGAATCGTCAATTTCATAAAAACTTGTCGTAGAAAATTGTGTTGCTATCATGAGGATATTATCCATTTGGAGCCGAAAATGGGAAATAATTCACTTAAAACGCAACAATGAAGGCAACACTTATGAAAAATGTCCCGTTTCAGAGCCAAACGTCACATCCAGGCCCATATTTAAGCGTAAGGCCTCATTAGGACGAGCATTCAGGGCAAAATCCATGCAAAACTGCACATTCTATAGGCAGTATTTACGCGAATTGTCGCATTCAACGAGGAATGCACCACACTGTGGGCAAAAGCGCAACATTCGGAGAAGCACTCTCGCGAATCGTCAATTTTAAGGCCACGTCATTGGGGAAAATTTATACGAAACGCCTCACCCTCTAGCGTACCGAAGCAGGGGCGAGGGGGCGGACCGCCCCGGGCCACCGTTCAGATAGGGGCACTGAAAAGCTTAAACATGAAAAAATTGGGCTTTTTAAGTAGAAAGAATGGCTTGTACAATTGAGAAAAACGCTAATTCGCGGCAGAAATTGAGAAAAATTTCTATAAAAGCGGTTGTTAATATTGAGAAAAAGTGCTAATTCACAGCTGAAATTGAGAAAACGCGTATTTTTTAAAAAATTGTATTCCATTTGCCGACTTGTTTCTTTGACTATAGTAACTTCGCAATGCAATGAGACAAACGGTAATTCGATGGGTAGAATAAGAGAGAAAAATTAGTTCAGAAACGCGAATTTGTGGAAAGAATACACAAAAAGTGCTAATTCTCAGCTGAAATTGAAGGGAAAAAACGCTAAAATTGAGAAAAATGCCTGCAATTTTGCAGAACTAGTTCTTTCGACCAAAATGGAGAAAAACGCTAATTCTCGGCTGGAATTGTGATTAAGCGCAACAAAATGTGGCTTTAAAACTTAAGAAATATCCCTAGTTCACAGCTGACATTGAGACAACGCAAAATCACGAATTCTTGGGGCAAACTCGGGACTGAAATTGGGAAAAAGCCCTTATTCACGCGGCTAAAACTGAGAAGAGCGCTAATTCAAGGCCAAAAAAGAGAAAAAAACGAATTCGCGTCTTAAAAATGAAGAAACAAGTATAATTCATAGCTAAAATTATGATAAAGTGCTACAATTTAGCAGCTATAAAAATTGAGAAAAGAGGGAATTCACAGCTCTCACTGCTTCACAGATTCTTGGAGCAACATTCGGATTGAAATTGAGAAAAATCGCTAATTCACGAGTGATAAATAGACATGAACGCGAACTCGCGTCTAAAAGTGGAGGAAAACGATAGTTCATGTAGCTAAGGTATGAAAAATTACGATTTTACGGATAAAATAGAGAAAAGGCGCTGAAAATCGCAAATAAAATTGGGAAAATGTGCTAATTCACTGCTAAAATTGAGGAAAAAACGATAATTCACAGCTTGAATATGAGAAAACGCCAACTCGCCGGTTCTAGGGGCAACTTCGGGGCTGACACGGAGAAAAAGCGCTAATTCACCGGCCTAAAACTTAGAAAAACGCTAATTCACGGATAAAAAAATGAAAAACGCGAATTTGAGTCTAAAAATAGAGGAAGACGCTATTCTCGGCTAAAATTGTGATAAAGTGTTACAATTTGACAGCTTTAAAAATTGAGAAAAAGCGCAAATTCACACCTAAAATTGAGATAACGCCAACTCACGGATTCTCGGGGCTGAGACTGACATTGAGAAAAAGCACTGATTCACGGCGTGAAACAGAGAAAGACGCGAATTCGCGTCTGAAAATGGAGGAAAACTCCAATTCCCAGTTAAGTACCTATAAAAAATTGCGATTTAACGGATAAAATCGAGAAAAAGTGCTATGATTCGCAGCTAAAATTGAGAAATGTGCTCATTCACTGCTAAAATTGAGGGTAAAAAAGGCGAATTCACAGCTGAAATTGAGAGAACACCAACTCGCGGATTCCTGAGGCAACTTGGGGAAAAAAATTTGAGAAAAAGCGCTAATTCAAGCGGCTAAAACTGTGAAAAACTGTTAATTCACGGGTAACAAATAAAAAAAACACGAATTGGCGTTTAAAATGGAAAAAAGCGCCAATTCGCGGCTTAAATTCAGAAAACTTGGTAATTTGGGGATAAAATTGGGAAAGAGCACTCAAGCGCTACCCAATTTTCAGATTCTTGAGGCAATTTCACGGCTAAGAGCTTATAAAAAGCGACGATTCGCGTCTAAAAACGGGAAAATGACCTGATTCGCGGATAAAATTCCTAAAGTTCCCCCCACCGATGAAAAGGTACCAGCGAACTATCGGCCGATAGCAATATTGCCATACTTGGGGAGGGTGTTTGAGTCATTCCTGCGAAGGGATATTGCCATGTTCCTTGAGGCCAACAAAATTTATTCCGACTGCCAGCATGGCTTCCGGGCTGGTAGGGGAACAGTTACGGCTGGTATTCAGGTCGTTAATGACTGCCTCCAGGGGCTCGAAGCATGTGGGCGCTCCCTCGTCATGTCGTTTGACATGACAAGGGCGTTCGACGTCATACCTCATGACATGCTTTGCCGGAAGCTGGAGGGCTACGGTTTCATGGATGGCTCTCTTCGCCTAAATAAAATCATATTTGTCGGATCGCTACCAGACAGTCTCCACTGGATCCGAGGTATCGTCTGTTCGTCCGGTCCTACACGGTGTTCCGCAGGGCTCCCACTTGGGGCCGGACTTGTGTGCTGTTTTCAACAATGACTTACCGGCTAGCCTGCCTCGATTTGCGGAACTTCAGAATTGTTACATATATGCAGACGACGTCTCGGTGCAATTTGCGCTCCCTGATAGTGACTCGGCCCCCCATTTGGCCTCCAAATGTTCGGAGTTTTTGGAGGCATGGTGTGGCGCAAATAAGCTCATCCTCAATTCTGGCAAGACCCAGTGCCTGGAGGTGACATCAGCGTCATCGGTGGCGCCTTCTCCGCAGAAGCCGCTCAACTTCCTGGGATTCAGGCTGGATAGCAGACTCAATTGGGAACACCACATTGACATGGTCTGCGGAAAGCTCTCTCGCAGTCTATTTTTGTTGCGGCGACTCAGGGGCTCTGTGTCGGAGGTTGCGCTGAGAAGTGTATATTTCGCACACTTTCACTGCCACCTTCTTTATGGGGTTCTGCTTTGGGGCGCTTCACATCAGGCTGGTCGCGCCTTTCAGCTTCAGAAGCGTGCTGTGAGGCTTCTTGCGGGTTTGAGGCCAAGGGACTCGTGTAGGGAGGCTTTCACTGCGCTTGGGATACTCACCCTCACTTCTGCTTTTGCCCTCCAAGTTTTGAAATACGTGAAGTCTAACTCACAACTGTTCAAGTCACACTCGGATGTCCATGTCTATTCGACGCGAAACGCCAACAAGCTTATAAAAGATAGAACCCGTTTGAGACTCACTAATAAGAGCTTTCACAAACTTGGCATTGATCTCTATAACATGCTGCCTGGATCAGTACCGCAGCAGCCTCCGAAAGCATTCAACAGGAACCTTAAAGGACTGTTTCTTGCAAAGGCCTGCTACTCCGTGGATGAGGTGAAGGACGCTCTCTGCTCGTGGAAGCCTTTGTCTCTGTGATTTTAAATTTGACGTTGTAATGCCCGTTTGGGTCTCTACAATAAATCGGTTTATTATTATTATTATTATTATTATTATACATCATATAACAATGTTATCTTTTTATCATCTTTGCAACCCAATAGGTCTCTACGACGCTCGAGTAAATCCCCATTTAGCATCGTGGGCTCCCCTACTATCTACAGAATTGCAGTGCTAGGTCTTGGAAACTGCTTCCAGTTGACAGGTACCTGGAAAAAATGAAGCCACTTCATTGTCTTTGTCGTCATTAGCTATTCGTTCGGTGGCTGCTGCCAGTACAGTAAAATTGGCAGTTGTCATTTGGGAAGCGTGATTTTGACCAATTAAATTAATGTGTTATTAATATTATTAGATTTTAAACCATAAAAAATATGAAAAAACCCAAAAGGTTCTCTGACGATGCCTTCAGCACAAGAAGGCGAAAGTTCAGGAAACGAAGAAGTAGAATAGGAAAAAAGCAAAAAAACCCTAACCGATGTGATGTGACGCAGTCGATAGCCGCCCGTGCCAAGCAGGTATCAAGCAGGGGCGTAGGTACAGGGGGGGGGGGATCTATCACCTGAAGTGGTTTTGGTTCCACTTCGGAAATGAAATAAAAAGGAAAGATGTTGGTGTTTTTATATTTTTCTAAACACGAAATGTGACTGATGTTAAATATAATTATAATAATTAAATATAAATATAAAATATAACATTTATCAAGTATTATGGCTTAAAAACTGATAATAATAATGTGACTGATGACTAAAAAGTAGTAAAAAAAAATCATATGGCGGGGAATGCCGCCACATCACCCTCCCACAGGGAGAGACTTAGGTCGTACCGAAAGAAAACGTACTCTCGGAGTTCTACGATGAAAGTTGGGCGATGACGAGTCTTCGTCGCGGAGAATGAAGGCTGGTTTGATGCGATCGATTGAAACGGTGGTTTCCTTGGAGTTAGATAGACGAACGGTAATAGTTTTGACGTTTTGGTCCCGTTTGGTAACTGGGTTGGGCGGACGCTATCATCACGAATCCATGACGTGGGAGCAAGTTTCAAGCTCCTTATAGACAAAAACTCCGGGTTTCGAATGGCGTGAGGTTGGGATAGGACGAATTTCGTTGAAGATTTTAGTGAGATGATTGATGATCTCCGAAGGGGGTTTTTCCTCAGGTGGGGAGAAGAATTCACCTGGGAGTCTGAGAGATTCGCCGAAAACAAGTGCCGCGGAAGTACACTGAATATCTTCCTTGAAGGCAGATCGTATTCCGAGCAGAATAAGTGGGAGTTTTTCGACCCAATTTTTGTCACCGTGGCACGTTATTGCTGTCTTGATTTGACGGTGCAGCCTTTCCACTAGGCCGTTAGCTGCCGGACGGTAGCTGGTGGTATGACAGATGTCAATGCCGAAACTTTTCGTTAGAGTGTGGAACAGTGACGAAGTGAACTGGAGGCCACG
The DNA here is from genome assembly GCA_038030265.1 of Corythucha ciliata. Lineage (NCBI taxonomy): Eukaryota > Metazoa > Arthropoda > Insecta > Hemiptera > Tingidae > Corythucha > Corythucha ciliata. Next base: position 9,223 of record CM075939.1, read on the forward strand.
GTCGGTTGTTACTTTTGAGGGTACGCCGAATCGACTTATCCATGTGGACACAAAGGCATTTGCAACGGTTGAAGCCGATGTGTCCGGTAGAGGAGTGACTTCCGGCCAGCGTGTCACTCGGTCGATGCATGTTAGGCAGTATTTCATGCCGCTAGAAGTGCGGGGAGAGGGCCGATGAGATCGGGAGTGTCGAAGTGACCGAGTGGCGAGTGGACATGACGCAAGACTTTTGAGCGCTGGCAGGCGAGACAGGAACGTGTCCAAGACGTAACATCTTTTCTTATCGACGGCCAAACGAATCGATCGACGATGGAGTTTTGTGGTCGCGTGAACACCAGGATGACTGAGGTTGTGAAGTTGGAGGAAAATAGGTCGACGTAAAGGTGTAGGAACGAGGGGGCGAGGACGACAAGTTGAAGTGTCGCAAAGGATTTCGACGTTTGTTCCGGGGACCGTGAGTTTCTCAAGATTGAGCGAGGATTCCATCGATTTCCAAGTTTCGAAGTTCTACGTCCACTTTGTGTGCGTGGTGGAGGATATGGAATCGACGCGAGAGAGAGCGTCTGCTACGGTGTTGTCAGATCCGGAAACGTGTTGAATTTCGGTCGTAAACTGCGATATACAAGTAAGTTGGTTGCGCTGAACAGGAGGCAATTTGTCGAGTTTTTGAGTGAAAACAAATGTGAGTGGTTTGTGGTCGGTGAAAACAGTGAAAACTTGACCTTCGAGAAAATGGCGAAAATGATGGATCGCTTCGTACATCGCTAGCAGTTCGCGATAGTAAACGGGCCAATCTGCTTGACGAGGGGAAACTTTTTTCGGAAAGAAGCCGTGGGGTTGCCAGGCGTGGTCGACTTTTTGTTGAATGACGGCTCTGACAGCGCGGTTGGAGACGTCCGTAAATAACACCAGTTCTGCTCCTGTCCTGTGACGGTGTAAGCGAGTGAGACAGCAGACGTCAACTTGTCTTTGCAGGCTTGAAAAGCTTGCTCGAGAGACGGCGTCCAATTGACAGGAGTTGAACCTTTGACGTCTGGACCGAGAATGTCATGAAAGAGGGGCTTGTATTTCAGCTGCCATCGGTACGTGTCTTCTGTAAAAGTTTAGCATGCCAAGGAAACGTCGGAGACCTTGGACATCGGACGGTTGGGTGAACGATTGAATTGCTGAGATGCGATCTGGAGGGGAAGAAATACCGTCGGAAGAAATACGATAGCCGAGAAACGTGACTTCATTAACGGCAAAGATGCTTTTTGAAGTGTTGATGACAACGCCGTAGTGGGACAGGCGTTTGAAAAGTGCCTCGAGGTGAGCTGCGTGTTCTTCCGGGGATCGCGAAAAAATAAGAATATCGTCGATGTAGACGTAGCAGAAATCGAAAAGGCGGTGCTTTCCAATGCTGCAGTCAGTTGCCGCCGTTACTGGCTGCTGTGGTAGTTTTTTGGACGATACGAGCAAGGGGGGAACGCATTTCGAAGCGCGTTTGCCGAACTTGGTGTGGTACCAGCAATATCGTGACGAGGGGGGTGATGATGACCTGCTCGAAGACTGTCGGTGTGTCGATGACTCGCGGGACCGGGATTTACGACTAGTGATTTCACTGAGTTGCGTATCTAGTTTTTTAATTTGACGACGGAGGTTGTCGATTTGGTCGACGAGAGAAGACGTTGTTTCGGCTGGAGGTGTCGATTGCACCACGTTAGCGATGGGGTTGGTAAAAGGCTGTACCTCCAAGATTTTGTCAGCGATGGTGGCTAGATTGCCCATTGGTAGTTCTTGTTGAACTTGCAGAATGGCTTGAACGTGCGGTGGCAAGCGTTGCAACCACAAAAGTGCGAATGAGGTTGTCCTGGTCAACCGTTTGACCACCCAGGGACCGAAGGCGGCGAAGAAATTGTGAGGGGGTTTGATCGCCGAGCTCTTCCTCCATGAGTAATTGCCGAACCCTTTTCTCTGCCGACATCGAGAGTCGTGCAATGAGCTGCTCTTTGAGTGTCGTGTAAGGAGCCGCGGCCGGTGGGGAAGTCAGAATGTCTTCTACCTCAACTGCGATTTGTTCGTCCAGGTGTGCAACGACATGAAAAAATTTCGTAGTTTCGCGGGTAATGCCAGCAATTGCGAATTGCGCTTCGACTTGGACGAACCAAAGCGATGGACGGTCCCGCCAACTCGCCAAAACGCCAAAACTCGTGGATAATTAAGAAACATCGCTCACGGGATAAAAACGATACTTTGCTGCTAAAGTTGAGAAAATGCGCAAATTCATGGTTTTGGAAGGGAGTGGGGCATCTGCGGCTGAAATTGAGAAGAACGATACACTCGGCCAAAATTGAGAAAAGCGCTAATTTGCGGGTAGAGTCCAAAAATCGCCCTTAACTGAGAGATTGAGGCTATGATGAGGCCAGCAAGATGTCCAGATTCAAGAGTGTGCTGGCTGTGTGGAATGATGACTAAAATGTGAAATTACCCGCCTCCTTTCAACCTTACGAGATTTCATTCTGATCCTCCCCCCCCCCCAAGACAAATTCCTACTTACGCCACTGGTTTGGGGTTTTGATCTTTGAAACTTTTGTACCGTTTTTCTCAAATTTCAAATTGGCAACCCTAAGCTCGAGGATATCGCTCGTGTCATAATTGCTTTGAAACTTTTTTTTTTTCAGGGAATTTCATGCAAAAACTCTTCCAAAAGCTCCAAGTAAGGCGCGAAATAGTACCCGCTGAGTTTTCGAAGTAATATTGGCTCTGAAGATGGAAATGTAATTGGTAATTGTTAATTACAAATGTAAGACTGGGGAATTTTGAACACAAACCGAATAACACCAAGATTCGATGCTCAAGCTTTTATTGAGAATCGAAAACTAAGTCGATTCCAATATAACGAACGCTTAACTTTTAGCTATAAAATATTGTTTTCCGTGAGAACACGAGAAGTGGAGTCCACAGAGTATAGAACGCGACTGCCTCGCAGGACAGTTTACAAAAAAATATTTAAACAGAGGTGAGAAATAAATTAGAAGAAAGAAGTAAAAGGATCAAAGTCCAACAATAAGGTTCGAAGACTGGCGAGAAACTTACATCCCTCCAACCAAAGAGGTGTGAGACAGTGAAGCTAATTTTCCGCAGAGTAATAGGTAATAAGTTGATATGTACACGTAAAGCGTTAGTTAGTTAGTATAACATTAATCGGTACAACATTGGTGAATAAAGGCTAGACTATGAACTGAGAGTGATTTACAAATGCCCTAGTAATAAGGTAGTATTGTAGACAATTTCTACGATAACTTTGATTTCTTTCGTATGCCGAAATCACGAACACCAATCATGATCGAAATTTAGATTAGATGTGGTTGTTGGGTGTGTTCGACCCTTGATTGTTTACCCTGATGATCTTACTTATGTGGTACAGGCGTTTATCGTCGGTACCGTTGTAGCCTACGTTGACCTGGTACACCGAGTTGGATAACTTGTTCACGATGGGAAACGGACCCAATCGTATTTCGTCTAGCTTTTTACGGTTCAGTCTGTTCCCGTTCTCTACGTTCACGTTGTCTCCTATTGTGAGTGAAACGTTTTTTCTTTTGGAGTCGTATCGTCTCTTGTTTTCGTCGTGGGCTTTTTCCGAATTTTGGAAGGCTAATTTTGCGACCCGCTGGTAATTTGGGATTTCGAGAAACTCTTTAAGTGCTGCATGTGGTGGAACACCGTTCATTAAGTAATTTGGGGTGTATTGGGTGACGCTGTGTATTGTATTGTTATATTCCTCAGCGCCCCTCCTAGCTACTGAGGTCCATGCAATTTTTCGTTTTGTTTCGTTTATTCTGCATCTTATTCTATTGTCAAGCTTTTGATTCAGCCTTTCGTTCAGTCCGTTGGAGGCTGGGTGATCGATGGCCGTGTAGACATGATTTATATTGTTTTCTTGAAGATATCTCGTGAAGTCTTTCGCGCTCAGGCCTGCATACTGGTCTGTGCCGATTTGATGGTCGCTCTGCACTTTTTTAATTAGTTTTATGAATTCGTTAGCAGTTTGGTTTGGTGACGTTGATATAAATGCGAAGCGAGTGAAGTGGTCTACTAGGAGGTGGAGATACCTTTTTGTTGATTTGTTTCCTCCAAATCCCCCTATCGTGTCGATGGACATTATTTGAAAGGGTTCACTTGCTGGACCCAAGTGGCCTAAGAAACCTGTGGGTTTAGTGCGTCTATATTTATTTTTGAGGTAAATTGTGCATGTGGAACAGAAGTGTTGAATTTCTTTGTACATATTGTGGAAGTAGTAATAATTTTTGATTGTATTTATAATGTGTTTCGGCCCTACGTGGCCGTATTTTAGGTGTACTTTTTGAACGAGTTGTAAGCCGTATTCCTTACCGATTATTATTTGTTCTCTAGCCCTAGTTTTCCGCAAGATTATTCGTATTTTAAAATATCGCGTTTTCCCTTAGTGATGTTCTTCTGGCTATCCCGAATTTCCTCTAACTCGAGCAGATTAGCTGTGCGTAGTGGTTCGTGGTCATCTGTGTTGTAGTCACTTGCGAGTACTGGGTTTCTCGATAGGCAGTCCGCTTCTGCATTTGCGGATCCCGATCTGTAGATTATGTCGAAATCATACTGTAAAGCCTGGTCCAGACGCTACGTTTTGCACAACGTTTTAAGTTGCACAGTATTAAGACGGAATGAAGACGTTGCGTCCAGACGGTACAGTTTTCTTTAGTACGTGCAGTATTTTTCGCTCAGTTTTGTGTGATATCGCCATTAACGGGAGCAAAAATCCCAACCCAAAATAAAAAACATTTTTTTCCTTGAGTCTGAGGACTTGGTTTTCCACATGACTTTGAGGAAAACTGAGGAAGAAACGAATCAGAAAACGGAGCAAGTGTCTACACGCAACGACATGTCCGTGCAGGTCACGGTTTTCAGAGCTCATAAGCTCAGTTATCGCTGGAACTGTGCAGTCTTCCCCAGGGACTCAAAACTGCACAGTTTTCCGGTCCATACGCAACGTTTTGTCTGCAACGTCTTGAACTGCGCAGGCAAGAGGTTGTGAAAAACGTAGCGTCTGGACCAGGCTTAGATAGTTTGCGAGATCGCCTAGCTCCTCATCTGTCCTTGCTTTCAATTTGAGATTTTCCAGAGGTTTATGATCGGTAATAATTTTAAATTGGCGGCCTATCAACCAGTACCGCCAGTATTTCACGGCTTCTTTAATCGCTAAACTCTCCAAGTAGATAGCTTTTTGTCTCTTTTGGCTCTCGTTGAGCTTCTTGGAGAAGTAAGCAACGGGTTTTTCAACTCCGTCGGGTTGAGGCTGCTTAAGGATCGCTCCGATACCTTCTATGCTCGCATCAGTATAAATTACGATCGGTAAGTTTCGGTCAAAAATGGCTAGCACGGGGAGGATGTTAGGTAAGTTTTGATTCGCTCAAAAGCTTCCTGGCATTGTTGCGTCCATGCGAATTTGACGTCTTTTCGAAGAAGATTGTGAAAAATGTCAAGTGTTTTTGCTGCGTTTTGGATGTATTTATGGTAGAAGTTTATTTTACCCAGAAACTGACGAATATTTTTTTGATGTTTTGGCGTAGGGAAGTTTCTAATAGCTATTAAATTATCGTTGAGAGGTCTGACTGCGTTGTTTTCTATGACGTGACCCAAATATTGGATGGAATTAGTGGCAAAATTGCATTTGATGAACTTTAGTTTGAATCCCTCCTTTTTGATTGCCTCCATTAGAGCCTCGAGGTGTCGGATGTGTTGTTCAAAAGTTTTAGAGAAGATGAGTATGTCGTCTATGTAGTTACAACAGAAGTCACCTAGCCCATTCCGTCGGATGATACCCGAGAGTATTCTTTGGAAAATTGCGGGTGATGTTTTTAAGCCAAACGGCATGGCGACCCACTGCCAGTGGCCGTGTTGGGTAATAAATCCCGTTTTATATCGATCTTTGGTACGTATAGGTATGGTTCAGAAGGCCATGTTAATATCTAAGGCGGAAAACCATCTGAAATCTCGGGTTTTGGCTATAATGTCATCAATGAGTGGAAACGGCTGGCTCTCAGGAACCAGAAGTTTGTTTAGTTCCCTGAAGTCCACGCATAATCTTGTTTTTTCTTTTTTATTACTTTCACCTGTTTTTTTGTACGTCAGCGTGACCGGTGCGGCGAATGGTGAACATGATTCCTCTATGATGCCGTGGTTTAAAAGCTCACCAATCTGTTTTTCAATTTCCTAGCACCTATAGGGTTTTTTCGCTATGTATTTGTCTTCCACCAGTTTTATATGTGCTTCGTGTTTTTGCACTGTGCCTATATCGTATTGGTTTTTTGCGAATAGCGTGCCGTGTTTGTCAATTAAGTCATAAATATGTTGTTTTTTTTCAGTATCTAAATGAGCCGTTTTTATTTCAAACTGCTCGATAGGAATATGTTCGTTCCAATTTATTTGAATGTGTTCACCGTTGTGGTTGGTGTACTTTTTTTGTTCCGTGTTAGCCTGGGTGATTTTTAATTCATGATTTTGGCATAACTTGTAATCTTTTATAGTATCTAGGCCAATTAGGATGTCGTATTTAAAGTCCGTATTGTCTATTACAAAAACTCGTGTTTTTTTCTATATTGAATATTTTTATTTTTACGTATGCTACACCTTTAATTTTATCTACTCCACTCATCGTTCTGAAAGTCAAGGGTTTCGTGGTATACATGTTAGTATTTAACGTTTTGAAAAAGTGTAGGGGTAACATTGTAATGTTTGCCCCGGGGTCATAAAGGCCCGTGGCGAGTGTGTCTTCTACATTGACTTTCAGCGTGATGAGAGGAGGTAAATTTAGTTTTTTGATTCTACTTCGCTGTTCATCAGTTCTTCGAGTTCGGTGTTTTTTTTTTTTTTTTTTGGGGGGGGGGAGGGAGGTGGAAATGCATTTACGCACGATGTGCCGGGCTCCAGCCTGGCGACAGACTACCGGCTAAAACCACCCCCCTTTCTTGGCCCAGCTGCGCAGGCTATCGGCCATTTTACAATTGTTCCACACTACTTCTTCTTATATCCAGTTCAGTTCTTCTCTCTCAAGTCTTCCTAAATTAACCCAATTGCGCCAATATTGGTCAGATAAGTAATCACGCTCTTTGTTTGCTGGTTTTCCTCTCCTAACATTTCCCTCATACTTCCTTTCACCTTTGCTCTCCTTCGTTCTTCAGCTAGATTCGGACAATCTAGAAGCAGATGTTGTACGCTTAGTGTCTCCCCTCAAAGGGGGCATCTTGGTGGCCTTCTTCCCAGGAACATGTAGCTGTGGGTGAGCCGTGTATGCCCACATTTAAGCCTATTTATCGTCACGCATTCCTTCCTACAGAGGTGCGTACTTAGCTTTAACGTGTCGAACTGTGCCTTAGGTTTCACAGTGTTCAATTTGCTTCCTTTATTTGTCCATTCCGTCTCCCACGTTTCCCACACCGCCTCCTTTACCCTCTTTATGTTAGCGGTCAGTTCTACGGCGTCTAGGGTTGCTATTTGTACATTGTTTGCCATCATGCATTCCTCAGCTCGTACTCTGTACGGTCTTTGTCTACTTGATTGGTACCTGTAGATGTTATCCACCCCACACGAATCCTGTAGACAACCCGTGAGGAAGTGATCTTCCATACTGTTTATTTTAATCCATTGAATGATCATAGCCTGGTCGTATCTTTTCTGTGGTGGGAGGATGCCAGCCAGGGCTATCAAACTATTGGTAGGTGTTGTCCTGAATGCTCCTGTGGCCAACAACAGGCCTTCACGGTAAACTGTGTCAAAGCATTTTACTCTGGTTTTCCTGGCTGATCTGTAAACAGTCTGACCATATTCTATTTTGGATCGTACCAGTGAACAGAATGCTCGAACCAGTAACAGTGGTTCAGCCCCCCATGTTTGATTTGCAAGCACCCTAAAACAGTTCAAGAGCTTGGTACATTTGACACGTATGCTTGAGATGTGGTTGTCCCAGGTCAGCTTTTCGTCACAGTATATTCCCAGGAATTTTACGACACTACTCACACTTAACTCGACTCTTCCCATCCTTAGTTTCGGTGGTGGATGTTCTTTCCTAAGTCGGCAGAAATGGACCACCTGAGTTTTTCCCTCTGAGAAGGAAAAACCAACTTTCCTCGCATTTCTGCAAAGAGTGTCTATTCCCCTCTGGAGTATCTCGTCGACATTTTCCTCATTTCTACCCGTGTAGTACATTGCGATGTCGTCCACATACATTGAGATATGAATCTCTTCTGGAAGGCCTGCAGTTATGTCATTTACCGCCACCAGGAAAAGGATGACGCTCAACACAGATCCCTGAGGTATTCCGTTCTCTAAGATGTACTTGTCGGATAGCGTTTCTCCTATTCTAACCCTGAAAGTCCGGTTTGTCAGAAACCCCTCAACGAATCTGAGCATATTACCCTTTATTCCCCAGAGCTCCAACTTTTTGACAATTGCATATCTCCACGTTAAGTCGAACGCCTTTGAGAGGTCAAAGAATACAGCTGTCGTATGACATCTACGGGCGAAACCATCCAGAACTTCGGTTTCTAGTTTTACTATCTGGTCGACCGCTGAAATCCCTTCTTTGAATCCTGCTTGGTTTTTATTTAGCACCTTTTTCTCGTTCAAGAAGTTGACCAACCTTCTAACCACCATCTTCTCCATGACCTTGGACAAACAGCTGGTCAGTGAGATCGGTCGATAGCTCCCAGGGTCTGATGGTTCTTTACCAGGTTTTAATACTGGCACAATTATTGATTCCCTCCATCTCTCAGGAAAACATCCTTGCCATACTTCATTGTACAAATTCAGTAAGTGATTGGTCATTGTTTCAGGTAGATTTTGCAGCATGCTGTTTGTGATGCGATCAAGCCCGGGAGCTTTCTCCTTCAGCTTTCCAAGGGCCGACTTCAGCTCATCCATCGTGAACGGATCGTTATACTTTTCAATATCGTGAGTATTTAGGTTATCGAATCCGGCTGCTTCTTCTTGTCTTTTAAGAACCTGAAAGTCGGCAGGATATCCACTTGTCCTGGCAACTAGGCTGAAGTGCTCTGCTAGAATATTACTCGAGCTTGCAGGGTCCGAGAACACCCGTCCATCTTTTTCAAGTATGATTTCTTGTGGCTTTCCGGCGTTACCAACGAATGACTTTATTTTCCGCCATATTTGTGTACTACTTACATCACTCGTCATAGAGCTAATATAGTTATTTAAGCTATTTTTCTTTGCTCTTAGCATTACCACCCTCTCCCTCGATTTCGCGATCTTATATGCGACCAGATTTTCGAGTGTGCTGTTTCGTTTGAAGCATCTATACCTGAGTCGTTTTTCCCTGTTGGCTTCTTGGCATTCCACGGTCCACCACGGCACCTGCCGCTTAGAGCCTCGCCTTCCTTTCCATGGGACACTTACCGTGGCAGCAGAATTGATGCTCTCCTCTAACGCTAGTACATCAGCTTCTGGGTCACCCGATAGCGTGGGACACTGAACACTTTTCTGGTATAAGTCCCAGTTTGCCTTCGGCGTATTCCACCTCTTATAACCGGAATATTGATATCGTTTTTGATCAGTATGTAGAATTATTGGTAGGTGGTCACTTCCCATTTGTTCGTCAAGCACACTCCAACTTAATTTTGTCGCCAATAGAGGAGTGGAAAAACTAAGATCTATGGCACTCATCCTCCCTGTAGCACCATCTATTCGAGTTGCGGATCCGTTGTTCAACAATACCAGGTTTTGTCGTCCCATGATATTCTCAACTTCTAAGCCTTTACCAGAGGTGCGCTCAGAGCCCCACCAGTGATTATGCGCATTGAAGTCTCCCAATACCATACACGGTCTTGGAAGGTCTGCAATCAGTTTGACCAAGTCCGGTTCAGCCCATTTTTCATCAGGTAGGTAAATGCAGCACACAGTTGTCCTTATGGGAGTTTCCAACTCAACAGATATCGTTTGAAGTCTGGAGGATATCGGGATTTCCCTCTGCTTTGCACTGTTTCGCACGTAGATAGTAACGCCACCGTGGGCCCGACCTCGCTCTCCAATGTTTTCCATTTTGTTATACGAAGTGTACCCCGGTATTTGCATCGGATCGCTAATTTTCAATTTAGTTTCTTGTAGACACAAACACAATGGTTGATATTTATTTATTAGCCTTTGAATGTACACGTAATTTGCTTTAAGTCCTCTAATATTCCATTGAATTATTGTCTCGTTTTCCATTTTTGTTCGATTAATTGTTTGATATATTGTCTTGTTAGTAATTTCTGTTTAGAATTAATTACTTCTCCTTCCTGATTTTCTTTGCTCGTCAGATGATCCTCTCGTCTTTCCTTTTGGCCAGCCCTTCTTCTTGGCCAGGAGTTGCTCCACATTTCCTAGACTCTCGCTACCTTTTAAGTCAGCAGGAGTTCCTTGTAAAGCACTTTGCCACATTTCTGGTCTCAGTCCTAATGTTTCATTTGTTCCACTTTTTTTTAGTATTTGTACTCGTTCCAGCTGCCATGGTCGGAGCTTCCCGGGTTACTTCTTTATTTTCGTCATTTTTCGTCTTCGTGTTTTCGTTTGGCTTTTCTCTGCTGTTCGGTGACGCGGGATCTTTCCCCAGAACATTATCCTCTGTTCGGTGTTGTTGGCTATTTTAATTTTTTTTCGTTAGTAGTGTTAGAAGGGTTACTGGAGAATTTCTTCGTACGGCACACCGACTCAGGGTGCATTCTACCGGGTTTGCCTATTTTCTCGCAATGAGAGCAGGGTTTTCGTTCAGTGAAGCCAGGTTTTGAGAAAAATGAATTTTTATGATTGCTAATTGTAATATTATTATTATGTGGTTTAGGTAGAACAGCTCTATCTAGTTGATTTAGTTTTATCATTAATTTGTTAACGGTTGTTATTTCTTCCATGTTCAAACTACTCTGAATAGACAGCGAGAGCCCCACTACAATGAAGCACACGCGAGTATTTTCACTTAATGTAGGGTCAACATCGACCAGCAAACTAAGTTTCTTTAACGCGTACTCAGAAATGGAACCCTTAATGAATTTAAAATTATAAGCATAATTTACATTTGACCAACCTTTGTTGGAGAAATTGTCGAGAAACGATTGTTTCCAGGTTGTCCAGGGCGCGTCTCCTAGGAGTACCCGATTTGCGGTGTACCAGTCGTTTACAGGTCCTTCGATGAACAGGCGTATGACTTCGCAATAGCGTTCCTTAGGGATGTCAAGGCGTACGCACTCCATCTCCAGCGTTGTGATCCAGGTTGTAGCGTTCAGGTTTTTCCCGTTGAATTTGCTCAGAACGAGGTCCTTTGTTACCGATTGTAATGATTTACGTTCAGTTGGCGACTCGTTTTTCTGTGTTTGGTGGGTGGACTCCGTTGATGTCATTTCAAGTTTCAAATTGTCTGATAGTTCTTCAAGGTACTCTTCTTCGAAACGGGGATTTCCTTCCTCGTCGAGATAGGTTGATTGGAGGTCTTCTGAAAGCGTTATGGTCAGGTTTCGGAATTGTCCTCTCATTTTTGTAACAAGCCTTTTTTTGGGCGATATTGGGGAATGGGCTTATTACCGGGGGGAATTAAGAAGGTGATTAAAAAGAATAAAACTGATTTATTGACACAGTATAAAGCCTATTATTATACTCGGGGAGGACACACCACGCGGACCTAGGGATCAGACGGGATTACGGCGAAGACTCGGACGGCAGAGAGCGCGAGATCAGAGCGCCCCTTCCTTATATCTGTTTTTCGGCACCTATTGGTGGGAAACCCGCTTTTCTCACGCTGAGTTTTGCTGACGCTCCAATATTCGCCCTTTCTCGGCGTCTCGGTGACTTCCGTTTTGGTGCAGAGTGGCTGGGGAGGGGTGAGAAATAATTTGTAGTATTGGTAGATTTAAATAGGGATAATTTTTAGAAGGAATAATTAATTAAGGATAAGGACTTAAATGGTTTTTGTAAACTAGGAAAAGGGTGAAGTTGCCCCTGCACTTGTGTGTATTCGTTACATTTTGATTGATTTAAATGCGCTCTTGATGATCGGATGCTTTGCGAGTTGTTGGTGTTTTCCGATGGCCTGCTTGTCTGGTGGAAATACGTAGACCGTTTGACCGCCGAGAAGTTGAAATCGTTTTATGCAAAAGACGGTAGTTTTATTGTCGTCGCTAGCCACGGCCGCTATCAAGATTTTAGCGCGTACGTTCGTCATAGTTAGAACGAGTTTTCGATTTGTAAGACTGGGGAATTTTGAACACAAACCGAATAACACCAAGATTCGATGCTCAAGCTTTTATTGAGAATCGAAAACTAAGTCGATTCCAATATAACGAACGCTTAACTTTTAGCTATAAAATATTGTTTTCCGTGAGAACACGAGAAGTGGAGTCCACAGAGTATAGAACGCGACTGCCTCGCAGGACAGTTTACAAAAAAATATTTAAACAGAGGTGAGAAATAAATTAGAAGAAAGAAGTAAAAGGATCAAAGTCCAGCAATAAGGTTCGAAGACTGGCGAGAAACTTACACAAATTACTTCGAAATAGTGCTTTTAATTACAAATTATCAATTACAATGGCGTGTTGTTATCAATTACAAATTACCAATTACTAATTGTAATTGAATTACGTAATTCAATTACTGCCCAGCCCTGGATATTCGTCATCATTGCGTCCGGGATTGTGTCGATGACAGAAAGGTGGAGCTTCGATATGTACCTACAGATCAAATGCCAGCGGATCTTCTGACAAAAAGTCTCGGCAGTCCGAAACATCTCAAATGCGTGGAGATGCTGGGGCTTCAAGGGTATTGTTCGGATTAAGGGCGAGTGTTGGAAATACATACAATCCGATTAATACGCCTTACTCCATTTTGTTATCACATGCTTGACGTATGTGAAAAAAAATAAAATTTGTTCATCTTCCTTTCTCGGTTTCAGTCCTTGTCATTTCTTTTATTCCTTAAATACAATTTGATTTCTTATTCCCACTTCTTTATTTCATACGCAATTCCACCCATTTTTAAGTTTTTCAAAGACACCAAGAAGAAGGGCGCGGTGGAAAGAAACGGCAGTCCTTTCAGAAGAAAGAGCAATCCACCACCTCCAACTCTTCGCCCCACACTGCGAACCATTCCCAGCAACGTTTGGGTGACCCACCCGTTGGTTGCGGCGGGGGGCGGGGCTATGGTAAGAGGGGCGATCCCCGTCTTTTTCAAGACTCTTACTTTCAACTTCTTCTTACGTGCGGGGGATTAATATCAAGTTTTAAACAGGCTTTCTTGTATTAAGACCGTAAGGGTAAGAGTCTCGTGATTGAGTTTGGATTGTTCGTTCAGTCCTAGAAGTGTTGTCGACGAGGGTGTTCCGGAGAGCTTGCTGCATTACATTATAGGAGACTTGAAAAAGGACTAAAAGCGGTTGTTCACTATGAAAATTATCGTCTTGGTAAGTAATTATATTATAAATATTTATTTTTATTTTTCAACAATTAAAAGGGATTATATTGTCGTAACGGGACCTTTACCAGTAAAATAAATAACCTGAAGAAGCAATTCAATACAAGCCAACTTGTTTTAATCCGCGCCTCCTCTCGTAAGAAACGTGACTCCAAGGAAAAACACGACTTTGACCGAGTTTCACCCTTGGCACCAATCACAGTGTTTTCTTCTTTACCCGCACATTTACTTACAATCGTGGAAAACAGAAAAAGATTGATATCTGAGTACCTTTTGTTTTTGTTTGTTTGTTTGAAATTCGACAAATTACGAATTCCTTATTGCCTCAAAGACGCGAAAGTGCCCCCCACCCCACCCCTCGCCAAGAACAATGTTTTATTAATGTCTCGGCGGCTTCACCGGTTCTTTTTCGTCCTCGAATGCGTGTGCATGAGCCGGCAACTTTTTTTTTTTTCTTATTCTTTTTCCGTGCAGTGCATCTTGGGAGGGTTTACGCGCAGTGTCATGCTCTTATGAATAAACGATTATTCTTTTTCCATTGGGAAAAATCATTACCAAGCGTGGAAATAACAACTAGCGTGTTCTACAAGTGAAAGTTTCTGTTAATATTTTCATCTCTTCTATGAATGTTTGTTGCCGGTTGAAAAAAGGCTGGGGAAATGACCAGGAAGAACTTCTTTTTTTTTTTTTTATCGCAGAAGCAAACACCAAGCCCCAATTTTGATGCCGCGATTGAGCAATTTTATGTGATTCATTCTAATGTAAAACTTGCTAACGCCCAGGGATGGCATTCTACAGTTGTTGTTAGATCGTGTAATTCTTCACAACCTTGGGTTAAAACAGGGAGGGTACGCATTATTTAAATAGGCAGATAACGGAAAATATGAAAAATCCTTTCGTTTTAAAAGAGTTCGCGAACGGTTTAGTCCTAAAGCGATTTAAAAAAAAAAAAAAAAAAAGAGGAGTTTCGAGGAGGTCCTGCCCTGTATAGCTTTGGTTTGGTGGTCACTTTCGTGCGGACTCAAATAGCCGTCGTAGGACTACTTTCCCTGCGGTGGAGAGAAAAGAAAAACTCGATCACCAATTAAATGGAAACGACACGAGAATGTCAATTGTTTTGAATTGAGAAACGAAATAAAAATTGTTAATTTATTCAGTTTCGACACGAGAAAGTCAAAACTCAAAACATTTTAGCTTCACGCCTTCTCTTTATGACGTCTAATTGCGGGGGCCGAGGGTTATTTTTGTTTTATTAAAATCAAGTTTTCTAATATACAAAAGGTAAATAAGATGTTTCATGATAATCTTTTGATTAACTTCTTTGTCTTCAACCCCTGACCAGTGCGGGGGTTAAGGTTAGATGATGCGAAATAAAAAAAAAAAACTTCACGCATTCGGTAAAAGTTCAAGGATTTCATTGCTAACAAAAAAAACGTGTTTCCGGTATTTGCAAATCGAAAAATAAATACAAATTAAGCGAGGAAAACTTGCTGTAAAAACTAGTAACTGTGAAAGTACCCGAGAAAAAAAGTTCCTGAGAATCTGTCAAGGTCGTTACGAAAGAACTGGGTGATTTCCCTTTCGCTCCCAGCAGGAGCATTTTACTCTCATTCTAGTTTTTTTTTCTCTCTCTCTTCTGGTCTTTTAATTTATTTTTAAGATGCAGTTTGTTTAAAAGTACGCCAAGTTACCTACAAGGTCGTATCATGACTCAGTTTTTTTTTTTTTTTTTTATGAGACGCGACTCTCGCTATTAGCCCTCGCTCCTTGCTTGGAAAACCGGCAAGTTCCGGATAGTTTTCAATGCGCGGCCCATTATTTAAATTCGCTCTGCTTTTAAAGGGATTCCGGTCGGAAGATAAAGCGGTGGTTGGAGTGCCTATCCGATTGCGTAAAGCGACCCGCAATATATTAATGGGTTTCGTGTATGTGTATATAGCAGTGCGCCAAATACTGGATTATACGAGCTTAAATCCGCAATAAAAGAAACCTGGGAGAGAATTTTAAAAATAAAATAAAAAGAATTAACACGCTCGTTTTTAGTACCCCCCTCTCCTCCTCTATCACAACAACGGTGCAAACAGCTTTTTTTTTATCGCTTGCGCTCGACATAGAAGCTCGGTCGGTCGTTAAAATCGCACTCGCAAGGCGGTGGAATGTAAAGGCGAGTAATAACCAACGCCCCCGTGCATATCATTTTAATTTAACGATCTCAAGGACGTTTCTGCCATAGACAAGGTCACGTGGCGGACAACTTTGTTATAAAAGTTCAAGTGGGGATGCTGGGATGATCACTGGCGGACCTGCACGTACCGGGGCCCCTAAGTCTCTACAATTAATTATAAACCTCTATTGATACAACCTCTAAGGCATTTTTATTATTTTAGCCAAATTACCGCAATATCCACACCAAATCCGCCAATTACCACTCATGCCAAGTTTAAGCTGCGAATTTCTCAATTTTAGCCACGAATTAGCAATTTTTCTTAATTTTAGCAGCGTAGTAGCGATTCTCTAATCAGTGAATTAGCGAATTTTGTTAATTTTGCCGTGAATTGTCGTTTCACGATGTTTTAACTGCAAATTGACTATTTTCAACAGCGAATTAGCAGTTTTTGTTTTCAACCATGCTGAAAATGAATTTTTCTATCAATATTAGCCGGCCCAATTATCGATTGTTTCAATATTAGCCGCAAAGCGTTTTTTTTTTTTTTAATAACCAACGCCCCCGTGCATATCATTTTAATTTAACGAATCTCAAGGACGTTTCTGCCATAGACAAGGTCACGTGGCGGACAACTTTGTTATAAAAGTTCAAGTGGGGATGCTGGGATGATCACTGGCGGACCTGCACGTACCGGGGCCCCTAAGTCTCTACAATTAATTATAAACCTCTATTGATATAACCTCTAAGGCATTTTTATTATTTTAGCCAAGGCCTTTTCCTTATTTTAGCCAAATTACCGCAATATCCACACCAAATCCGCCAATTACCACTCATGCCAAGTTTACGCTGCGAATTTCTCAATTTTAGCCACGAATTAGTGATTTTTCTTTTGCCGCAAATTAGCAATTTTTCTTAATTTTTAGCAGCGTAGTAGCGATTCTCTAATCAGTGAATTAGCGAATTTTGTTAATTTTGCCGTGAATTGTCGTTTCACGATGTTTTAACTGCAAATTGACTATTTTCAACAGCGAATTAGCAGTTTTTGTTTTTTTTTTTTACATTTTAGCTCCGCATTAGCAATTTTGTTTTAATTTTAGCGATATAGATTAGCGCTTCTCAATTCTTACAGCTAATAACGTTTTTTTTGTTTTGTTTTGTTGTTTTGTTCTTGTTTTTTGTTTTTTACTTAAAACTGTGAATTTGCCGTTTTTCTCAATTTTAGCCACTAAGTTGCCTTCAGAAGGGCGCGAAGGCGAATATTTTAGGTTAAAAAGTTTTACCACACTTTGTCCGCGAATTGGTGATTTTCCTCAAGCTAAGCCGCGAATTTTAGCAGCGCAGTAGCGCTTCTATAACTCGTGAAATCGCGAATTTTCTCCAATTTAGTCACGAATTGGCGTTTTACGCAATTTTAGCCGCAGATCAGCAATTTTTTTTTAATTTTTAGCAGTGGATTAGCACTTTTTCTTAATTTGAGATGAAAACTAAAGTTTACTTTATTTATACCGGGTTAGCTCAAGAATGTTTCAATGCTATCTGCGGTTTTTTTTTACATTTCAGTCCAACATTGGCATTTTTCCCTTCAATTTTACGCATGTGAACCTGGCACAACACATGTAATAAAATTTAACGAAAAATGAATCAATCGTTTGCTTACCGTTTGTTTACG
Organism: Corythucha ciliata; assembly: GCA_038030265.1. NCBI lineage: Eukaryota > Metazoa > Arthropoda > Insecta > Hemiptera > Tingidae > Corythucha > Corythucha ciliata. Next base: position 26,520 of record CM075939.1, read on the forward strand.
TTTGTTTTGCCAAACTTTTCGTTTGTTTAGCATTTCATGTATGAATTTTTCGAAAAACAGTATGTGTCGGGCTAAGTTCACGCAACCGACACATGGGCGGAATCGTTTGTTTCGCGGCATATTCCGTCTCATTATCGTTTGTTTACGTTTGTTTAGCCGAAATTTTCGTTTGTTTAGCATTTTGAATTTATATTTTCTTAAAAAATCAGCGTGTGTCGGGCTAGGTTCACGCAACCCGACACATGGGCGGAATCGTTTGTTTCGCGGCATATTCCGTCTCATTATCGTTTGATTAGCCGATATTTTCGTTTGTTTAGCGTTTGGAATTTATATTTTCTTAAAAAAACAGCATGTGTGGGGCTAAGTTCACGCAACCCGACACATGGGCGGAATCGTTTGTTTCGCGGCATATTCCGTCTCATTATCGTTTGTTTAGCCGAAATTTTCGTTTGTTTAGCGTTTTGAATTTATATTTTCTTAAAAAAACAGCATGTGTGGGGCTAAGTTCACGCAACCCGACACATGGGCGGAATCGTTTGTTTCGCGGCATATTCCGTCTCATTATCGTTTGTTCACGTTTGTTTAGCCGAAATTTTCGTTTGTTTAGCATTCGGAATATGATTTTTAAAAAAAAAAAACAGCATGTGTCGGGCTAAGTTCACGCAACCCGACACATGGACGGAATCTTTCGGAAAATTTCGGCTAAACAAACGTAAACAAACGATAATGAGACGGAATATGCCGCGAAACAAACGATTCCGCCCATGTGTCGGGTTGCGTGAACTTAGCCCGACACATGCTGTTTAAAAAAAAAAATCATATTCCGAATGCTAAACAAACGAAAATTTTGGCAAAACAAACGTAAACAAACGATTGATTCATTTTTCGTTAAATTTTATGACATGTGTTGTGCCAGGTTCACATGCGTTTCAATTTTTGCTTTACGGATTAGCGTTTTTTGTTTAGTTTTAGGCTGGCCGTCCAGTGGACGCGATTTCGCGCGAAGAGGCGAAGAGAGAAAAGGCGCGAATTCGCGCGAACAGTGGCTGGCCGTCCAGTGGACGCGATTTGGCCTCTTCGCCTCTTCGCGCGTTCAAAATCAAACTCGTTTGTTCGCCTTCGCCTTCGCCCTTGTTCGCGCGAAAGTGGCGCTTTCAGTGGACGGGGTCCAATGTAAATCGACGTGTTTGAAACAACGCGAACTGTTCGCGCGAATTCGCTCTTCGCCTCTTCGCGCGAAAGTGACTTCGCGCGAAATCGCGCGCTTTCAGTGGACGGGGTCCCATGTAAATCGACGTGTTTGAAACAAGGGGAACTGTTCGCGCGAATTCGCGCCTTTTCGCTCTTCGCCTCTTCACGCGAAATCGCGTCCACTGGACAGCCAGCCTTAGCCTCGAAAGGAAGCTATGCATTCGCGTTTTTCCAATTTAAGTCGGGATTTTGTGATTTCCCCCAATTTTAGCCGCGGGTTAGCGCTTTTTCTCAATTTTAGCAACACAGTATACAGCGTTTCTGACGTTTGCATTAGCGATTTTCCTCCGTTTTAGCCACGAATTGACGTTTAATTCTCATTTTTAGCTGCAAATTAATTTCTGTGTTTCTGTATTTGGCGTATTTTCAATCGTTGACTCAAGTTTGAAATTGTCTCAATTTTAGCCGCGAATTAGCTCTTCTTCTTAATTTTACCAGCGTACTATCGTTTCTAACCCATGAATTAGCGAATATTGTTAGTTTAGTCACGAATTGGCGTTTTCCGTCATTTTAGCTACAAATTGTTTACTTTTTACATTTTTGACAGTGAAAAATTTTTTTTTTTTCAATTTATAGGCTGAAAATTAACTTTTCTATTAATTTTAGCCAGGCTAATTTTTGACTTTCTCAATATTAGCCGCAAATTAGCGGGTTCTAGTAATTTTATTGGACTTTTAGCTTTAGATTAGCGCTTTTTCTCAGTTCTAGCTGCGAATCAGCGTAGTCATGAATTTGCCGTTTTTCTCAATTTTAGCCACAAAGTTACTCTCAGAAGGCGAGTAGGCGCGTATTTAAATTAGATATTTTAACCCACGTTATCCTTAAATTTATAATTTACCTCAATTTTAGCCGGGAACTAGCGCCTTTTCCTCAATTTTAGCAGCGCAGTAGCGTTTCTAACATTTAAGTTCACAAATTTTCCCAATTTCGGTCACTAATTCACGTTTATTTCCTCAATTTTAGCTGGATATTACCAGTTGTTTTAATTTTTAGCCGAGAATAGCTGAAAACTACTGTTTTTTCGTTATTTATGCCCGGCTAATATTAGTGAATGTTTTCTTTTTACATTTCAGTTCCGCATTGACATTTTTTTCTTAAATTTTTGCTATGGATTATTGTTTTTTGTCTAATTTTACCCTGAACGGAAGCTACGCATTTTCCGTTTCTTCAGTTTAAACCGGGATTTAGTTGTTTTCCCCAATTTTAGCCGCAGGTTAGTACTTTTTCTCAATTTTATCAGCGCAGGCGCGTTTCCATCACTTGCATTATAGCGATTTTCTTCCATTTTAAACCACGAATGGGTGTTTTCCTCATTTTTAGCAGCGAATTAGCGCTATTTTAGCCCCGCGTAAGCAATTTTTTTTTACTTTCCGCTATGGATTAGCACTGTTTTCCCAATTTGATCTTCAATGATTCTTTCAGAAGCAATGTATTTGCGTTTTCTCAATTTCAGCCGCAAATCAGTGATGTTCTGCATTTGTATTCACGAATTAAGGTGTTTCCTAAACTTTATCCACGAATTAGCGATTTTTCTAAATTTAAGCTAAGAAATAACGTTTTCTGCTAATTTTGCATCGAATCAGCGTCTAGTCTCTTTTTTATACGCGATTTCAGTTGTAAATTTGCCATTTTTGCCCAATTTTATTCCGAATTAGCGCCGTTTTTGTCAATATTTGGCGCGATTTTTTTTTTTAAACTTGTATACAGCCTTGAAGCGTTGTATAGCGCTGTTTACTTCTAGCATGTATTCTCGATTTTAGCGGCGATTTTGGCCCAAAAACAACACTTTTGCCCGCCCCGCGGGCTACTGGACGCGGTACGCTAACTGGACGGGTGGAAATGAATTGCTGCATCGCAGATTTTTGTGCAAATGGAAAACGCTATAATTAAACAAAGCGAAATCCACCAAATTGCGAGGTCTTGGTATCAACTGTGGAGGTTTTAAAAAGCCCAACCCATACGAAATTGATTTTTGAAACAACCAAACCCGCTAATAAATTCAGTTCTTTTTTGGATTAAAATACCCCGCAGTGAAACAATTTTTGAGAGCGAGCTGTACCCAATGAAATTATGAGCTTAGTTAAAGGCGGAAGATGCAAATTTTGAGCTTTCCCCATGTGGAAAGACGGAATTTTCATGGGGGGGGGGGGGGAATGATGAATTTTAATGATTCAAATTCATTTTCTTACTTCGCCCAACTGCTGCTTTAAAAAGAGCCAAACTGCTGCGA